>ML785073.1:91087-127706 GCA_009831015.1 Picea engelmannii
TTTGACCAATGTCTGCTCCAGGTACAGTGAGACTTCCCGTCACCGTCACCTTGTGTAAGAACCTAAAGATTATGGCCACTAAGGTTACCAATTCGCAGTCAGCCCCTGGGTGGGAACAGTCGACAGTTCGATCCGAACGTACGTGCAGGGTATCAAGCCCGAAACCAACTAAGAGGCTTCCACGCAGTAATTGTGGATTTACCTCAAAGTGATCCCCATAATACGATCCGACCACCACAATCATTTAAACCACGGAGGGTTAGTCCCCGTAGCTTACCCGAATGCAACCTCGTGCGTAACCCCTATGTGAGAGGGATATCCCAGGCAGACTTATACGATAACTGGATTTACTCTCCCTAACTCAGGATTCTACTGTTTGTTTTGGAAACTTTGGATTGTTATGCTCACAGCCCTAATCCAAAGTACTAAGCCTATTCTACTGTAGGTGGAGGATCCTAGAAAGAAAAAGTTCTAGATAACTTTTAATTAGCGTTGATTTTTATGGTTGTTCTTTACGCAAAAGGGGTGTATGGAAGTGAAACCAATGGAATTATGACTCAAACCCAAAGAATGCATCGAATATGATAAGCAGTCATTTCTTTTCAATGAACGTCTATCTAAGGGAGAGAGAGAGTTCCTTTCACTTAGCAAACATGGATACAGAGTGTCCTTAAACGATTCTTTTTCTCAATCAAATCTTGATGTAATGCAAAAACTTTTTAAATGCCTTCTAATATGCTCAATCAATCATGAAGATATCTTTTATTGTTTGTGTATGAATGATGATCAATACAACACAATGCTCGTCTTGCTAATTATTTTTCTTATATGAATGAAAACCAAACTAGCACAAGCAAAAGTCACACAAACAATACACCCTTTCGTGGCAATCAAAACGAAAAAGCGAAAGAAAAAGAAACAATCAAAGAGAAAAGAAAATTCACACCCAAAAGCAAAAAATTGAAGAACAATGACCTTGACTGAAATCAAGACAAAGAGGTCTGTAGGCCTTTGATGACCTTCACCAGAGTTTTTACTCAACTGATGAGGAGATAAGAACAATGCATATATTTCGAACTTCACTCAACAGGAAAAACTCAATGGAAATAGTGAAGAAGGTTGCAAGATCCAATTAACAAGGTGTTTATTCTTCAAAGAGGAAAGATGTCAAGGATGAAAAGGAAGAAAAATTGACTCACTAGATCACTCAGCAGAAGACACACAGGGGCAAACCCTAGACAAGGCAATTCTGGAGGGTTTTTGGCCAAAAAGAGGCTGGCGCTCTATTGCCAAAGGCAAGGAGCATTATAGCGCTCTGTGCAAAGGTATGGGGGAGCGCTGGCGCTCTGATAACACCATGACAGGGGCGCCAGGGTCTAAAATCCCCAGAAATGTCAAAAAATTCCAAAAATTGAAATTCAAATTCGACAAGTATGCTGAGTGTGATGAAATAAGGAGCCAATCAGCTCATGAAACTAATCAAAGGAGGAGTAAACCAGATCTGAAACAATCAAGGGATAGAACAAGGTCAATGAGGAGAAAAATACAAACAAGAGGTTTCGATTTGAGGCTATCTCCCCAGTGGATTCGCCAGTTTCTGTTGTAGGAAAATCTCCCTGTGGACAGGTAGATCACCTGTAGAGCTTGACCTTAACCCTAGACAGAAAAATGCTTATCATGGACACTGAATTCCTTTCAAATCTATCTAAACTAACACACGAGAAGGAAGGATGACAGAAGTACCTTTTATCGACGTTTGTCCCTGCACGCTCCAAGTTGCGCTCCGATCCTTTGCTCTTCACTGGACCCTGTGGACAAAACAAGATACGACCGCTTCCTACTCTACTGATATTAGCTTGAAAATAGATCTATCAACTAGTGATAAGTTCATGTGACCTTAGACACAAACTAGAAAGAAACAGGCCAAGCGTGTCATATTGATGAGAATAACGACAACAATACTTACAATCATAGATGCGAATGCGACAGCTTCGTCAAGTCCCCTTCGTCTAACCCTTGCCTGAAAGTCCCACAATCTGGATAACAGCAGCTTCACTGATCACTCTCCTTTGGCTGACTATAAGTTTCCTCCAAGATCATAAGTTTCATGTATTCAATTCTTCCCCTCCCAATCAGCTCCAACACCACTTATGAGATCATAAGTTTGGTGTAATTCTCCATTTCCCATCCTCCCTTTCACCATTAGAAAGCTTTCTTATATAGCCTTGGAGAGGCTTAACAATCTTGAGATATCCTTGGGGAAGGTGAGGATTTTCCTCCTTCAATTGAGGATCTTCCCTAGGATCATGGCTGGACTAGGGATTCAAATCCAACTGCCTTCCAAGAATGAAAAGATGCTTCCCCCATTCATCGCAACAGCTTAACAACCACCCAGAATAGGTAGCGCTCCCTCAAAAGGGCCATCAGAGCGTTGTAGCGCTCCCTGGTAGGCTTTAGGGGGGCGCCAGCGCTCTCAAAATCTATAACTCTCCCTTAAAATGGGCAGGGGTGTGTTATAACGCTCCCTGACAGTGTAAGGGGGAGTGTCGGCGCTCTGAGATAGTGTAAGGGGGAGCGCTCCCCTCCAAAAACTCAGTTTTTGAGGTGCTTTCAGATGGCAAAAGGTTTGCAAGCCTGCTGACTCATTTCTCCTCTTCCAAATCGGATGTTAGAGGTGTTTCAAGTGTCCTTCTCATGTCGTTATAGGTAGGACATGGGCATCATGGCAACATGCTTTCTTTGACACTTTACGACACTTGTGAGCAACATGCGACACTTGCGACCTTTGTAATGACGACACTTGCGACACTATCAAAGTGAGTAATTTTGACGTGTAACAACATGTTGATCTAGCTAAGATCCAAGTCATTCATGACTAGCCAGCCACGACCACATTGACCGAGCTTCGAAGCTTCTTGAGACTAGCCAATTTATATCGATGGTTCATGTTGGGATTCTTCCATATTACATGGGCCCTTAGCCAGGTGACTAAGGGAAGTGGTATGTAAAATTTTGTGTGGGGGAAGGATAAGCAACAAGCATTTGATTATTTAAAACATCACTTGTGCTTAACTCCAGTACTCTCCTTGCCTGATCTGCAACAACCATTCAAGATTGAGATTGATGCATCTGACTATGTTGTGGGTGCAGTTCTCACTTAGAACAAGAATCATGTGTCATACCATAGTGATACACTCTCTGATATTGTTTGGAAATACCCCACCTATGACAAGGAAATTTATTCCATTGTACAAGACTGTCGTCAATGGAAACATTACATTCTGGGGAAAGAGACTATCATACACACTGATCACAAGCCTCTGTAGTTCATACAGACACAGGGGAAATTGCAGAATGATCACCATTAGAAGTGGCCCACCTACCTGCAACAGTTCCATATCAACATCAAGTATAATGCATGTATCTCCAATCGTGTCGCTGACTGCCTCAGTCGGTCTCCTTTGCCTGCACTCACCACTATGCTACAGTACTGTGGACATGAAGCATCAGAGTGGCCCCAACTTTATCAGCAAGATCTGGACTTCACCACCACATATAAGCTCTTGGGTACATGCACCACTATCAATTATTTTCACATTCAGGACATACTCTTATGCCACCTGGACCATCTTTGTGTTTCGACAAGTGAGCATGAAAAAATGATTTGGGAAGCCCACTATAGTTGGGTGGAAGGACATTTTGGCATAGAGAAAATTGTGGTCATTCTTCAGAAACAATTTTATTAGCCAAAACTTCGACATGACGTCAAAAAGTATATCAGATATTACACTTCCTTCACCATTTCCAAGCCATCCATCAATAATCAAGGCTTATACACCCCTCTTTCTATTCTTGAGAAGTCGTGGGAATCCATCTCAATGGATTACATGTCTAGTTTACCATCCACTAAGCACGAAAATGACTACGTGTTTGTGGTCATTGATTGGTTTTCGAAGATGGCCATCCTCATAGCCTGTAACAAGAATGTCACAGCGGCAGATACTACCAATCTCTTCTTCGAACGAGTTTGGGTCGACTTTTGGATACCATAGACCATCATGTCCGACCGAGACAACGGGTTCCTCAACACATTTTGGTCAAGTCTCTGATCTCTATTGGACACCAAGCTCACCAAATCCACTGCTTTCCACCCCCAAACTAATGGCCAAACCGAGGTCGTCAATCATATTATTTTGTACATCCTGCGCATGTACAATTCTAAGCATTCCCTTACATGGGATGAGAGTCTCCCATATTTCCAAAACAACTACAACAAGGCTCTCCATAGTTCCATTGACCATAGCCCATTTCAGGTGGGTCTAGGATTCCAACCCTTGGGACCCATTGATGTTTCATTTCCTCTTGCCACCACACATACAAACTCTTCCCCTTATCAGTCTATGATTGACAAAGCCACCAGATTCATTGATCGTATTCAACACATCTTCCAACAGGTCCATGAGATTTTGTAAAAATCCAATGCTAAGTACAAGTAGTGCCACGATCAACATAGGGTACCACACCAGTTTCAGGTTGGCGAAAAATTCTAGTTACATTTTTAGAAGGAGCGTCTCGCTGTGCCCCATCAGAAGCTTTGTCCACTTCGTTATTGGCCTTGCACTATCACCAAGGCTGTAGGTAGAAATTCTTTTGATCTTAACACTCCACCCTTCCTTGGTCTACATCCAATATTCAATGTGGACCTCCTTCGGCCATATTTTCCATCGTTATTGGACACCTCTGAGATCGTCGAACAACTTCCACCAACATATATCAACCTTGATTGCATGGAACAATCATCCATCAATCAGATCATGGACAGATAGGTCAAGGGCAATCGCCAACAGCAGATCCAGCTTTATCGAGTTGTCAAGGCAAGTAAACTACTACACCAAGGCAAGTGGCTCACACGGTGCCAAATCCAGCAGAATTTTCCTCACCTGATGGGGGAACTCAATGTAATGGATACCATTGCTTCCTAAGGGGGTAGGATTGATCCAAGTGGATATTGGTGGCCACCCACCTATTCCCACAGGATCCTTGTGTCCTTTTTTGTTCAGCATGTCCTTTTGTACTACTTTATAATTGTGATTTCTATACTTTTTGGGTTGTCTTAAGCCCCAAGCATTCTCCAGGTGGATACGAGTGACCTCTCGCCTAATCCAACTGGCTTATTTTGTATGTTTTCATGTCAATACATCTTGTTGTACTTTCAGGGATGTTTTGGGGCCCTAAAGATTGTTTTTTTGGCTTGCCACAGTCAAACTATAGATAGAGTCAGAGTATGGAGGAAAAATGTGTATTTCTCTGAAAGACCTTTCCAACGGGCTATCACGTGCCTAAAATGGAGGTCATATGCAAAAGTTATGACCCTAGGAAGTTGAGGTACCAAATTACACCAACTTACCCATAGGGACCACATGAATTTTGACGTTTCACCTTCTAGGGTTAGGTTTTTGGATGTCTAGGGTTTTGACATTCATGAGTAATATGAAAAGGAACTCTAGATCCTCATTGTAATCCATTCTACTTATACATTTTCACGTAGCAACCACATATATTCTTAGAGATAGCTACCATCATTCGAGCAAGTTTCAGTTCTGCAGTTTTACAGTTTCAACCTATTTCATTATTTAATAGAAGATATTTTTCACTGGATATTTTTGTTATTCTTCCTATCTCTGTGTTTATTGTATTCATTTTTTAATCATTTCATTCTGCGCCTAATTCCGGATCAGGGGGTCTCAGAGGTAGATGAGGGCGAAGGGGAAAGATAAATCCAATAAGAGACAAGTGATTGTTTTGGGGGATGGCATTGGATATTTTCAGTGGTCCAATTTTATTTTAAGATATTCTCTTCCATATTCGGTTTGATCTTGCTCCATACAATGTTTTGAGGATGGGATGTAGTCTTGGAGATTCAACCATTTCACTCCTTCCAAATCTCCCATAGTAGAAAACCTGGGACAAGTTTTCATAATTGATTGAGGACTTGTTTTTTGAAGCAAGAGTCCCTCCAAGATGCAATGGTGACTTTGATGGAGTCCTTAACTTGATCTAATTGGTGGAAAGCTATGGCTCCCCTATCCTATTTTTTTTTTTTGGAGGCACAGATGTTGAGGAGGTGATCCATAGTTTTGTTTCTTTGGTACAATAACATGCATATTCCCAGTCCTTGAAATCCTTTTTTGCATAGATACTCCCAAGTGAGGATTTTCTTGTGAGCCACCTTGTAGAGAAAGGTTGTCACTTTCAGCGAGAGATCCACATTCCATATTTGTTTCCATGTATCTTCTGCTGGAAGGTCTAGGTGATGAGTGGTTAAGGGGTAAGATTATTTTAAGGAGAATATTCCAGGAAAAAAGTAACCCCATCTGAGAATGTCGTGATGAGCTAATATTTTGATTTTTCTAAGTTGCAATAACTAATTTAAGGACGAAAGATGGGATCGAGTCTCAGGGGATAGGTGATCAAGGTCAATATTCCATATGTTCCAATCTAAATTTAAAGGTACATATGATCAATAATATTTGACAAGATGGCCTTGAGTTATTTGAAGGGGATGTTTTAGTGGGAAGAGTCTTCAATCTGTTTGAATGGTTGGTAGTTGCTGCCAAGAATATTCCCAAAAGAGAGTTGAATTCTAATTTCTTATTTCCCAAAAGCTATGTTCTTGTAGGAGCTATTTGTTTTTCCATGCCGAGTTTGAGATAAGAGAGCCTAAATTATGATTCACCATTCAGATGAGTTCCGTTGAGCTGAACTGACTAGAATGTTTTTGTTTTGAAATTCTGCTCCAAAGTTCACCTTTTTGCTGAACCCACTTCCACAAAAACATTTCTCCAAGTGTGTTGGAAGTAATTTCAGGATCTCGTAGTCCTAACACCTTTGAATCTTGGGTAATCATAAATTATTCCAGACCATAAGGGCCCATTTTTTTTAAGCTTGGGATCCTTGCCACAAGAAATTTCTTTGCAGACCTCTTAATTCTATTAAAAAAAAAAAATCAGCCACCAAGGCCAAGAAAACGTAGATGGGTATAGCCTTAGTAACATATTTGAGAAGGATTAGGTGACTTGAAAAGTTAGGAGGTTGGAAGGTCCAACTGGATAATTTCTTAGTAAGACGAGATAAAATATCTTCTTAGGAGTTTTTGTGAATCCCCAAGGTTAGCATGGGTACGACCAAATATTTTCCTAGAGGTGAACTCCTAGGAAAGCCTATGATATGGGAGACATGGAATTGAATAGACAAAGGGGTGTTGAAGAAGAATATTCGAGATTTTATGTAATTGATATAAGTGCCATAGGATTCCATGAAATTATCAAGAACTTATCTGAAGGCACGTGCTTCCTTTGCAGAAGGGATACCCATGAGAAAGGTGTCATCCACGAATTGGTTATGGGTTGGAGTATCATCCTAGTTATGTAGTGACAAACCTTGGATTTTTTTATTTTCAGTGGTTTCCTTGAGGATGTGACCTAATCACTCATACATAAGAATGAATATAAAAGGGGAGAGGGGGTATCCTTGACGACTACCATGGGAATACTAGAAGGGTGGGGGAAGAGAGCCATTGATGCAAAAAGGAAATAAGTTAAAGAAGATGATAGCTAGGATCCACTGGATTCAAGCATGGTGGAATCCAAAATCCTTTAGAATTTCTTGAATATATTTCCAAATGATCTTATCAAAAGCCTTAGACATGTCCAGTTTGATAAACATGCCTAGGGTTTTCTAGGTTTTTAATGAATGGGATAATTCATGGGAGAGAATTAGGTTGTACAGAATTTGGTAACCTTCAACGTATCTAGAATGATCGAGAGCTATGAGTCTAGGAAGGATAGGTTTAAGACGTAAATCAATGACTTTGGAAATTATTTAATAGAAAACAATGCAGAGGGATATGGGGAAAAATTTGATAGAATCAATTGTATTTTCCTCTTTAGTAATCAAGGAAAGGAACTTGGAATTCAAAGCAAGGAGAACCCCCAACATCCTGTGATATTCCTACAAAAGAGCCCAAGCATCAAATTTGATAATCGACCAACAGTTATGAAAGAAGTTTGATGTAAATCCATCCGAACCAGGAGCTTTCCCAGCTGTTAGATTGAAGTATGTTGTCTCTACTTTCTCAAGGGATATTGATCTCATTAGATTGGAATTTTTTTAATCAAACATCAGTCGAGGGATATGCTGAGTTATAGCCCGAATAGAAGATCCTGAAAAAAAAAAAGCTAAATTCTTGCTCAATGTCAAAATGAGAAGTAAGATTGTTACCTTACTCTCAAATAAGATGAGCAATGTGATTGGAGTGGTTTCTTTGGATCATAGAGTGGTAGAATAATTATGAGTGTTTCTCCCCTTCTTTGAGCCATTGCACCCTCAATTTTTGCCTCCATAGGGTTTCCTCTTGTTTTTTCCTTTCTAAGATCTGATCTACTAAGGTTTGTTCTTGCAGGGTCAGTTTTGGATATCGATGATTTCAGATAATATTTTGTTGAATCAATTCCTTTTGAGCTTCAAGGTGCTGTTGATCATGGAAAATATTCCCGAAATTTTTCTTCTTCTAGATTTTGACGTGTGGTTTGAGTATCTTGATATGTTGTTGAAAGAAGTACATGAGGGAGACTTGTATTTATTGTGTGTCCTCCCACCAACCTTGAATGTTCTTAGGAAAATACGGACGAGAAATACAAAATTTATCAAATCAAAAAGGCTTCTTGTGGGGCTTGTTGAGGGTTTCAAGATAGAGGTTGATTGGCCAGTGGTCAGATCCTACTATAGGTAAGATGGTGGTTTCCATGTGATATCCTAAGAGCATAAGGTATTGAGATACAAGAAATATTTCCAATTGTAAGCATCCTATTGGGAACCTCCACGACAATTGTTCCAAGTGAAGGTGTCATTGGTTGTCTCCAAATCAATCGAATTTTGGTCCTGGATTAAATCCTCAACAACTAGATGCTCCTAGTCGAGGCATATCATGAATCCTCTCTTTTATTCTAAATATTTAATGATATTGTGGTCCCGTCCCGTTGTCCAAAACTGAGCATGGGTTAGATCTGCAATATATTGCAGTTGTTGCAAAGAATTGATATTTTCACTAGATAGACGAATCCCATAAACTTTGGTGATGATTCCTAAAGTTTCCACCCCCAAATGTTGGAACTTTGTGGCAATGTTGTGTCTAGTGCATAGGAAGTTAGAGACAAGGATCTTGTTTGTATTCCATAGGAGTGCAAGGCCTCTTGTCGTTCCTCTCGAATCTGTGATGAGATCATTTTTCTCTGAGTTAACTAGGATGTCCCCAATTTCCTTCAAAAGTTGATCGTTGGATTTTCGTCCTCTTCATTTTTCTTCCTTGGGAGTTTTTTTTGGATTGAGTTTGTTGGGATCAATACGAAGATTTGGATTAGGGGTTTGGGTTCCATAGGGCCTTGGGGATTCCTTTCTTCTTTGATGCAAATATTTCCTAACCACTTGAATGTGCTCCAGACGAATCAATTACATATCTTCTTTATCCCACTCTGTTGGTCATTGTTGGTTGTTGTCATAGACAATATAATATTATGGTATATTTGGTTCCAAGTGATGCATACTCTATTTTTCATTTTTTATTTTAATATTTACATGTGCATCATCAATTTTCTCAACAAACTTGTATGCCCTGTCAGCAAATTGACTGACTCAACTCATTGTTATTCCTTCCATGTAGTGATCAAATTTGAAGGGTTGCTACTAATTGAATTTGATATATTGGTCTTAATTTCAGTGAAAAGGTACATATATTCATGCAACCCTTCCATGATGAAAAGTTTGTAAAAAAATTGCATTTCAATTGATAATAACAAATTAACTACACAGTTGATAAAAAATGTGTTAAATAAAATATTGCATTTCCAATCAAATTTGTATTTAGTAGAGAAATTAGTAGATCCAAATATCACCCTATGTAGTGTCCAAATATTTTGTTTGTTACACTAAAGAAAATGTGCCCCATTGTAACTTGCTTTCCAAAAAATTATTAAGATAATTAACACTATTTATTTTTGTAGTGTGCCCATTGTCTATACAACCCAATTTTTTTGAGAAAATTATTGAATGAATCTAGAAATCTATATTTGTGATCCCTCTACGAAAGAAATAAGTCATTTTTATCATTCTAATTTTTTAAAATCATTATGTAATTGGTTATTTAATTGATTGCAACAATAAAAACAATGAGATCCAAATTTGGATGAACCACAAGCCTTCCAAATCAAGCATGGAGAGATATTTCATTTCATACCTCTCTAAAATAGAACTATATACTCCACAAATCCGAAGCCTTTTCTATTACAACCAATAGTGAACATGAACCTGAAAGAAACACAAATAACTAAGGATTCAAAGGCACATTATTGGATATCAACTTCCAATAAACTACTATAGAAAATCCATAATATAAAAATTGAACAATTCAAGTGCAACAAGAATTCAAAGAATATGTTCGAAGAAGAAAAATGCTCTACAAATCCGGTTTGAGAATAAAGGGTCTTACAAACGATTCCATAGAATTTAGGATGGCACTAATGCGAGGTTCTTAGGCATGCTATGGATGGTTCAAAAGAAGGGAAATGCCAACATAATTCAAATAACTGAAATCAAGAATACCAAGAATTCAAATAATACTAAGTACAAATCCATTTGATATTTTAGTCAAGAACAAACACCTTGACCAAAATTTGGAAGTCATTGTAGAGAATTGATGATGACAATATCACCATAGTTTTGGTGATGCCATGTATGATTAAAAAAAATAGATAGGAAATACTAAATGATGTTCTGGAAAACAAATAGGGAATGTAACTTTACTTTTCCTCTAACACATGTTCCTATCTCCCACTTATCTTCCATCATATTAATGAAAATTGGTATGGTACAATAACAATGTCCTAGATTAAATAAAGGCCCTTACTGTAAAAGCAAACTGCTAGAGAAGATTAGGTCTAACATTATTCATTTTCCATTCAAATCTAATATTATATCTATGTCTTAGAGTAAATAAAGGCCCTCGGAGTAAAAACAAATTGCCACATAAGATTAAGTTCAACATTTATTCATTTTCCATTCAAATCCAATATAATATCTAGATCCTACTCATAAATTTATGTTCTCTTTGTCCAAAAATTACATAATCAATGTAGTGTTATGTTCTCTTTGTCATTCCTTATTATCATAATTAGTATTAAAATTTGGTGCCATATATTGTTATGCATAGATTTAGGAGACTAAATTACCTCTTCAATTTGCCCCCTACTAGAGCCTTGCTTTAAAACTCAAAAACAAGTTGCAACATAAACAAAGGTATCCATGGATGTGTCACTCACCAAATACATACATGTCATGGAACGTTTGAAAAATAACCCTTATGAAATTTTAATATGCACCTTGCACTTTTTAGAAAATGGATAAAAATGAAACTGAGTTATCTTTGGACGACCATTTTCTTAATGACACTTCTGAGATATGGTCAAAGAGACTCTAATGGGCTCAATTTTAATGCTTGGTGCCATGATAACTAGCTATGTACTACACATGTATTTTTGAGGTCCATTCTATCACAAGTTAATGATCATTACCCATAAAATAATTTTGATGGCTCCACAAATCACATTTATGAGTAACTATGGTTGTAAATGACCATAATGGATAACCGATATTTAGATTTTTTTTTGGTTATCAAGTATAACTTATAAAAAATTTCATTAATTAAAAGGTTATTTTTCCTTAAATAAAAAAAGAGAGTAAACACTCTAAAATATTAAAGCATTTCGTAA
This sequence comes from Picea engelmannii, assembly GCA_009831015.1. Classification (NCBI taxonomy): domain Eukaryota; kingdom Viridiplantae; phylum Streptophyta; class Pinopsida; order Pinales; family Pinaceae; genus Picea; species Picea engelmannii. The sequence continues at coordinate 102,910 of ML785073.1, forward strand.
AAGTAAAAGTCGATTTCCTTATTAATTTATAATAAATTATTTCAAATAATTAAAAAAATCAAAATTATATAATTACAAATAATTAAAAAAATCAAAATTATATAATTACAAATTTAAATTTTAAAAACAAATAATTCTAAAATTTATAAACTTTTTTTCTACTCATATATGTAAGAAAAACATATCTTATATTTTAGAAAACAAAAAATGTACAATCTCAAGCCGTGCCCAAAATTCCCTTAGTGCTTTCCATAAAGGGAAGCAAACTCTTTGTCCAAATAGAAACATAAATCGTTTACTTACAACAAGCCAAAGATATGAAGCCAAAGATAAATAGTAAGATAAGGCGCAACAATGCATATTTCCTTATAGGTCATGGAAAACACCATCACTTTTGGAGATTACCTCTCGATCAATATTTTCCTCAATAATTAATTGATTTTTATTCAGCATTAGAGCATATTTAGACAAAGGATATGCATTAGATTTGTCTTCTTTGTAGATATGTTTGTAATTAATTTGGAAAAAGATAGATAAGATTGATTTCAATCAATGACCAAGTTGAGAGAGAGCAAGATTTTTTAGCTGAGCTTTCTCCTTCTTCCAGTTAATAACTAAATTAGAATAATAATGCCCTGCAACTCACGCACACTCCAATTTAGTGCACATTTGAGAAGTCCATACAATGCATTTAGGTCACCTTTATTGTTCATTCTCACCCCAAAGAAGCCTTTCTAGTAATAAAATGGAAATTTGAAAATTACAAAATAAAACCCAAACCACAGCTTCTATCCAGTGCCTTACAAGCCTCGTTAAAAAACCCCTAAGTGATATATGATTGTTTATGTCCATAGATCCAATCACCTAATATTTTTTGAATTTAAAAAAAAAACTTATAAAATAATATCATGCAAAAAAAATTTGTTCAGAAACCTCAAAAGGGGAAGCCATTTATCATTGAAAATGCAAGGGTTTGAGATAACCAAATACTCCAAGCCTCAAGGGGCGGGACGATCATGATCTCCTTCATTAGGGGATTGGTAAAGAAAACATGAAATGAATCAAACAAAGTAGGTTTTCCCAACTGATTTCTAAATTTTAGCTAGACTTGTCATGTTGGGAACTAGTTTGGGTCCACATGTAATACGTTTCTCAACATAGGTACTTAGAATATACAAAAATATCCATATTTTATGTTTTATATATTTAGGAATATTAATAAAATATTCTTTTGGTCTTATGTTTCTTAGCTTAGCCCTTTTTCCCCAAACTCTTATCCCTCCTTTTCCATTTTGGTGGAATTTACCCCATACTCTTTTACAGGGTTGGTTTGCACCAATAATGTGTTTTCATTAAAAAACTAAGTGTACAAAAATAGGCTCGTTGGCCTTTAAGCTTCTAGCTCACCATCGTAATAATCACACAGGTACTCTGGCCTCAAAATACATACATACAAAGGCACTCTACCGCCAAAGTGTCTTTTCTCACCAACCTATATGTACAATTACAGTTATATTTACAATGGGGTTCGACCTAGGAATATTACAAAAATAAATAAAGAAAAGTGGTCCTTCCAGTTAAGTGCCACTATGCACTAGGAAATGACCCTTAATTAAGAAGCAAACTATTTAGGTCACTTGGGAGCTATGTACTGATAATGTCATGGCTGTTAGGAAAACAAGATTGCGGAGAAATAAAATAAAACAAATGCAGAAACAAAACACAGAAGATACACAATACAATAGAGACACAGATTTACGTGGTTCACCTAGTGTGGGCTATGTCCACCAGAGAAATTTCTAGGTCCTTCCTTTATTATTATCCAACAAATGAAGGGATACAACCTACAACAAAACCCACTGTAACTTCCTCTTCTTTCTCTCGTAGTATCCTATCTCAGAATACCATTTACGCTATAATGCATAGCGGCAATACATTTCCCTCATAATAGAGGGTTTCCTTTTAGAGAAAAAAACCCTAACATAATTTCTACCGTTAGATCTGCGACCTTATAATGAACGGTCCAAATTTACAATGAAATTACAATATACATTTACAAGGCAATTTTTCCTCGGACCTCGCAGAGGCGGTAACCCCCCTCTGCACTCCCCCACATGGAAGAGTGTACATACTTCTGGGGTGTAAAGTCTTCATGAGATATAAACACGATTGAAAAACACAAGACCTCTGAATTGGAAAGATAATCAAACTGCACAACCAACAATGACTAAATTCTATAATTCTTCATTCATTCCCAAAACGAGTAAGTAATAATGTTGTAAAAGAAATACAAATGAGGTAGAGAGGATCAACCATTCTCGTTCAATGTCGCTATGCCTTAGGAAACAATGCTTAATTCAAAAGCAACAACCTATTTTGGTCGAATGAGAAATGGCTACTAATAACGTTGTGGGTAGCACTTGGGAATTTGTTGATACGTGACTATCTTTAGACTTTATTAATAGCTATATCGATTGAAGCTTCACTTTTATTCTTAATCAATAGCTAAATTCTTAATTTTTTAACCTCAATGAATAATGAATTAATTGTTACATTTTGTGCTACAATTTGAAATTTATGAATCGTTTCCCCATTTTAAATTTATGAATCGTTTAATAATGTGCAATGCTTAATAATTTGCAATTTAAATTTTGACAAGTTCATCATAATATAAAATGATTTGTGTATAAATATTTTTTAAATATTTTAGTAAATATCATTTCAACATTTATTTTAAAAGAATATATTTAAAATGGTTTAGTTAATATCCCATATAATTTACTAATATTTTTATAAGTATATGTAAATAAAATGATTGAATTATTATCCAATTAAATGTACTAATAATTTTATAACTATATTCACATTTAATTAATGTGAAATTTCAAAACAATCATGGGAAAATATTGTTAAAATGGTTTGAATCATTTCCAATTTGGAAATTTTATCAAATTAAAATTGTTTAATTCATATCACTTCAATGTATTGATAGTTTGAAAAATATATCCAAGTTTTATTAATTTGAAATTTCAAACCAAACTGGAATATTTCTAAAATGGTTTAACTCATTTTCAATTTGAATTGATGGTAAATAATTTTAAAAACATTTATGCTTATAAAATAATTATTTTTAAATGGTTTAATTTATTTTTAATTTGAATAAAAAATTATTTTTAAAATAATTAATGATCGTGCTTATTGAATATTTTTAAAATTGTAACAATCATAAAATAATATATTTAAAATGGTTTAATTACTTTCTAATTTGAATGATAAAACATTTTTAGAAGTATTTTTGCATCTATTCATCAAAGACGATTCTTAACATTCTCAACATTTAAATTGAGGTTATACATGATGTTGAAATCCATTGTGCAAAACCAAATTAGTGAATGAGTAGAGAATGATAACACATCATACAACATAGATGAACAAAGTGAGAAGATATATTTTATTCCTTAGTCAACCAATGGAGAAATTATTTTACAAGTCTCATGAAGAACTTTGCAGGATTCTACACTTAAAGAGGAAATATAAGTGTTTTCAAGCATATGGAAAGCCAAACGCTTGAGAAACATCCAATGATTTGAAGCCAAAGGTATGTGTTGTCACCACCCACCACCCAATAATAACCAACTTGACAACAATTTGCCTTACACCTTGCCCAAAGAATTTGATCATCACCTTTCCTGCAAGCCAAGAGAATCCAAACTCCATCGCACCTTCTCTAACATAACTTGTTTTGTTAACATGTATGCATAGTTTTCCCCAATAAGGACCACTCTACCTCCATCAGTAAGCCTTCTTACAAAATGATGCCTTGTCCCATTTTGGTATGCTGGACAGTTTGTCAAATAAACAACACTTTGAATACCATAGAACATCTTATGTTGTACTTGTCCAAACTTACCCAATAGATCCTTTCATTCATGAGAGACATAACCTTAGGTAGATCTCCTCTCATCCAAATCTCCTGCAAAATAAATATTGCAACCAATATAGTTGATACTTTTTTCTCTGAGATACCAAAGCCCCCATTTCCAATGCTCTATATTTTTCATGTGTCCCCTGACACCACCAACTTCATGTGAAATATATAGTCTTAAACATTTCATCGCAAACATCATCCTTCCTACTATAATGAACTATGGTATACAATATATATAATCATTTTCTTCCTTACTACCAGGACATAGAATTGAAGAAAGATTACAATGGAAAGTTAAAGGATATTTATCAGTTTCGCAATGTTCATATTGAATATCATTAGTATCTTCACCATAGAATTCTATTGTGATAACCACAAATTACCATGTGTTCCATCTCTATGTACTTCTATGCCAAATATTTGTTTTGTTGATCCTAGATCCTTCAACATGAAAGAATCAAACATCATGTACCATTTCCTAAGTAACTTCAGGCCATACAATGATTTCTTGAGTTTGCAGACAAATCTCCCTTTGTGATCATGAATAACCTCTGATTGTTCCATGTACATATCTCTTCTAGTGATAATTTTTTGGGTAGTAGGATTCCACAATATACATCTACGAACTTCATCACTATAAAAAATGGAGATATAAACTTGCATAAATTCAAATATTATAAGTCTAGAATTAATTGGTGGTTTACTAGTGCCTACATCCCCATCCCTTTCTTCCTCATATGGCCCAGTCAGAAATCCCATAAACAAGTAGATGTGCTTACTTCCTTAGATACCATCATTGCTTCACTTATTTTACTATTCCCTTCAATCTTGTAAAGATTCCCAATTTTCATTTCATTCACTGCCACCAAACCTCCCTTGTGAATTTTTAGTACTCCACCTCGAACTATATATTTATACCCACCAAAATCCAATAATCATCTGACATGGATTCCACAAGGCTTTATTCCTTCAAGAAATTGGTTATGAACAAATCTATCTGCAACCTCGACAAGAGTAGGGTTTTCAGCCTTCTCACACGAATAACAAACTAGGGGGGTCGAACTCAACCTCTGTAGTCTCCTACACATGGTTCACAAACCAGGCGATGAGAACTAGTTATTCAACAAAAGATTCAACCTTTCTCCATGCCTCCTTATCCTATCCATGATATTCTCCATCCTCTTGGTTGTGGGTAAGATCCTCCTGGAGATACTTCACACACACCTAGGATTTATTTTTCCCAATGTTTTCCCTATGTTTACTAGTCATTATCGAGTCTCCTACATTTTAGGGAGAATATTTATTTTCCTACATTCTAGGGGAATATTCTCTTTAGTTCACACTTCAGTTGGATCAATTGAGTGGAGTATATATGCCACATTGGTTCCATCACCATGCAACATTGGGATCATCACTACTAATGCACATTGTCCTTGGGATTATCACTAGAGTGGCACATTATTGATGCTTTCAGTCAGTTAACTGAGGACTAAGAGGCTAGTTGACTTAGAATATGTGGAAATTTACTCCCGTAACTATCGATGCGTGTCCATATCACTCTAGATCACCACTATGGTGCATTGGCTTCTCTTCCAGTGTGCATTGGTTGAGTTATACAAAGTATATCATGTGTAAATTATCATTCTTCGATTTAGTTAATACAATTCTTTGATTCTCTCTCTCTCTCATTTTTGACTTCTCTCATTTTTCTCCAAACTGTGTATGTCCTTTTCTAGCTAGATCTTATTTGTGCAGGTTCATCCACATTTACATGGTATTAGAGACGACAGACTACTAGGAAAAAGACACACGAGACTCTTTTTGTTGGTTTTGTAGCTTGATTATCTTCCTAATTCAAAGGTTTGCTTCAGTTGTTCTTCAAACCCATTCCTAATAGGGGGGTGTGGGAGGGATTCCCGCCCCCCACAACTATAACCAGGGGGGTCCAGGGGGGCAGAGACAATTTTTGTGTCCCCCCCTAGAGGGGGATTTAGGGGCAACACCCCCGAAGTAAACTTTTGGGAAAAAATTCCTTGTAAAATTTTGTAATTTCATAGTCAATATGGATTGTTCATTATAAGGCCGTAGATATGATGGTAGAAGTTATTTTTAGGGTTTTTTTCCCTAGAAAGAAACCCTCTCTTATGAGGGAATTTTATTTTGGCTATGTATTATCGCAAATATTGTATTCTAAGAGAGGAGACTATGACAGAAAGAGGAGGAAGTTGCAGGGAGTGTGTTGTAAGTTGTATCCCTTCATTTTTTTGGATAATAAAAAGGAAGGACCTAGCAATTTCTTTGGTGGACGTAGCCCACATTGGGTGAACCATGTATATCTATGTCTTTATTGTATTATGTATCTTCTTTGTTTTATTTCCACATTTTATTTTATTTTATTGCTCTATGATCATGTTTTTCTAAAAACTGATATCAGAGCGAAAGGTAACTCGCATGAAAAGAGGGTTCCTTGTTCGAATGGGAGAAATGGAGAGAGATGGAAAGTTTAGGGTCAAAACATTTAATGGCCAAAACTACCAATTATGGAAGATGTAGATGGAATATTATTTATATCAGAAGGATCTATTCCTACCATTGGGCGGAATAACAAAGAATCTGACGACCATGAAGGATGAAGAATGGGAGGTTCTCAATAGAAAGGCATTGGGAACGATACGACTGAGCCTGGTAGCATTGATGGCTTTCAATATTTCAAAAGAAAAAAACAATGAAGGAAATGATGGATGCATTGGCTAAACTATATAAAAAACCCTCAGTGTCCAATAAGGTATTTCTAATGAAGCGATTATTTAGTATGAATATGTCAGAAGGTGGGTTTGTTACAGATCATTTAAATAAATTTAATATAGTTACTAATCAGCTAAGTTCTGTAAAAGTGGACTTTTATGATGAGTTCATGGATCTTCTTATCTTGTTCTCATTACCAGAAAGATGGAACGACTTGGTCATGGTTGTAAGTAACTATGTATCTGGATCAAACACTCTAAAATTTGATGATGTTGTTGGTTTTATCCTTAGAGAGGAAATGTGATGGAAAAGCACAGGTGAGACATTCGGTAATGCATTAAACATGGAGAATAGGGGAAGAAAAAATGATAGAGGAAAGGGCTCAAGGAACCATGATAATTCTAGGAAGGGAAGATCCAAATCTAGATTGGGAAAGATAGAGTGTTGGAATTGTGGTAAGAAAGGACATATGAAGAAAGACTGCAGAGCTCCAAAGAAACAAAGAGATGGATAACAAGAGAAAAATCAATAAGAAAATGTAATAGGTGATGTGTTACAAGATGCTTTTATTCTTTCTGTAGAAAATATTTATGAGACTTGGGTAGTATAATCAGAGGCTTCAATTCATGCCACACCCCATTGGAAACATTTTCTAGATTATGTTCAAGGTGATTTTGGATAGGTTCATTTGGCTGATGATGCACCATGAAAAATTATGGGAATGGGAAAGGTACAAATAAAGAAAAATAATGGAACCAATGGTTTTTGAAAGAGGTAAACATGTTCTAGATCTAAGAAAAAATATAATTTCAACTGGGTAGTTGGAAAGTGAAGGTTGTATATCTATATTTACAGATAAGGCATGGAATGTCACTAAAGGATCACTGGTGATAGTGTTAGCAAAATTACTTGTCTTCGACATCGGGATATCCAGGTCTACAGGTTGCACGAGGAGCGCCCAAGCGCAGTGAATAGAAGAAGTCATGTTTCAAGCTTCCAAGTAGGTAAGCGAGCGAAATTATATTGACGACGGTCCATATTCATCCATAGGAGCGGATCGGCGGACGGCAGAAAATCACGGATAGCAGAGTTGCGCCAAAATTAGCGCAAATAGATCGCGCCCATATTGTATGAAGGGAAGAATAGTAGTCGTCCATCCAAAGGACGCGTGGCGCGAGATCTAGTCGCATCGACTTTTCGGCAATTGTGAGTTCAAAGGGTGAAGGTTTTATGTCATCGAACATTTCGAAACCCCGAACCCCGAAAGTGCCGAAAGCGCCGAAAGTCAGGCCCGCGATATCACGAAGAATTCTCAGCCATCCATCCAAAGGGGACACCTGGCGGCCCGATTGAGCCATCTCGGCGTTTCGTCCATCGCAACCCCAAGCCACAAGGAGCATCTCCATCATTTTCCCTATGCACGAGGTGCTAGAAGCATCCATGAATTGGGCCCACAATATCACCGAGTGAGTTTCAGGATCATCAGATCTCAGAGGGGCGCGTGGCACCTGATTGAGCCACCTCGGTGTTTCGCTCATCGCAATTTCTAAATGCAGGGATTAGCTCCTTCCCATTCGCTAACACCGAAAGCACCTTGGGAATAGCCACATTGTCACAGCCCATGGTCACTTGGGGAGAGAAAGGAGCTGTGTAAAGAAGGCCAAAAGCGTCGAGTTCAGTTATAGAGGGGATTGTCGCGATCTCCAGGCACCATCGGATCCGATCTCAATACTGTTTCTCGCCTGTAGTAAATGACAACAAGAGCTAGTGGTTGAAACCTCCTTTCATTCATTAAGTGTTGGAATGGAGGGTCTGGCAAGCGGTTTGCTCGAAGAGTTCCTGTGTATCGATTTTTTCAAAAGAAACCATGCCGAAGTCCTCGACTAGATAGAGAAGTCTGCACATGCTAGCCCAACACTTAATGGCTCAGCTACCCTCCTTGCAGGAGCCATGCATAGTTAAGATGGCACTTAAAGAAAGATATAAGTACGAGTTTGATTGAAGGGACACCAAGCTTTGGGTGACTGGACACGCCTCTGTGAGGTGAATTTTCCTGAGTACATAGACTCAGTCTTGGTATTTTGTAAAGGGTTGATGGTTGAGCTAGGCTCCCGTTCTGTAAGTTTTGATGAAACGCTGGTCACTCTGGTTAATGTATAAGGCATTTAAGACTTCTTACTTTATGGATGTCAGCCTCTTTTTCCATATCTTTGTTTATTGTGTTAGAACAACTCAAAATTGGAGGATCCAGTCGAGTTGCACTGTTGTAGGATGATGTAGGTTGGATCACTACAACAGTCGCAGTGTTTCTAATCAGTTCTTGTGTTTTCTTAGCACTGGAATGGCTTGGAATTGGAGGATCCATTCGAGTCACCCTTCATCTCCTTGAAACTCTGGACCAAGAGGATCTTGGGTTATGAGTTTTTCTTCTTCAAGATTTCGAAGGCCTATTGCCCGAGGCAGTCTTGCTCACCCTTCTCACAAGTCTTCCATCTACCACCCTTTAATCAACTTACTGACAGAAGTTGGATCAAGACCTCCCTTTCTTTCTACATACCAGACTCTGGTTCATGTGTCAATGTTGTTTTCCTGGGTCTCTTTCCATTCGAACATCCCCATTTATTAAATCGTGACATAAAAACTGATGGGCGTTGGGCTCTGCTCCTGCAAGAAATCCAGGGGTGCCTTCTGACGCTAACATTTCTAGCGCCGTTGCCAGGGACAAAGTTGAAAATCTTCCCTGGGATTGAATGACATCGAGCTTCTGATTCTGAAGGTGCATCAGACATCAAAACCATTGAATATTGCACTTGCACCTGGCGACTCCTATGAGGTCATTCCACCTGGTAACTCCTCTGTTGTAGTGCCTCTAGCTACAACTGGTAGCTCTTGGGAGATAGGAAGCTCAGCTCTGATCTTTGATGGTGAATGAGGACTAGACACACTCATTCTGCATAGCATTCACCTGGTGACTCCACATTTAAAGACTCCACTGGAAGGGATTCTGTTGACAGAAGGAAGTCCATGTCGAAGGGAAAGACTAGGTATCAGTTTATGAGCTTACTGCATGAAGTTTTGTATTTCCTTGTCAGCTCATTCTTCTCTTTCCCTTCATTTATAGAGAATTTTTTCCTCTCCTTTGTACATTCTAATGTCCTTGAGCCTCCCCTTATCCACTCAGAAGAAGAAATCATACCCTCTTCTTGTGTTGCAGATATTGATCTTGTGCCTTCACTTCTACCTATCCATGAAGATGAGATCTGTATCATACCTCCTCTTGGAATTGAGTGCCCTTGTAGTCCTGAGGAGGTTGAGGATAATTCACAGTCTTCCCAGACCTCGTTACCCCCTATTTTTCCTACTAAGCCTCCCCAACCTCTTATTGAATCCCATGATCAGCCCACTGCTTTTCAAATCAAAATCAGAAATAAGTTGTTTAAACCTCTGAGGCTGCCATATCACCTTAACCCTTATCCTCATGATTTCTTCGAGTATCTTCCTTGATTTTCTGGGGAAGGTCATGTTACATCTGAGAGGCATATGGAGGCCTTTGAGACCCTTATTGATCAATTTGAGATCCTTCACGAATATGTTGTCATGAGGATGTTCTCACACTCCCTGTATGGAGATGTTACAGTGTGGTTTAGGTGTCTGGAGGCCGGTTCTATTAGTTCCTGGACTGAACTATACCATACATTTTTAAAAGGCTGGGGTGAGAATAAGTCCCTTGATCAATACTGGTCAGAGTTTAATGCCTTGAGGAGAGGGGAAGATGAAGCCTTGGTTGTTTTCAACAGAATATTTTTCAATGTTTATCATAGCATGCCTATAGAGATCAGACCCACAGAGACTTCTGCTATGGTGTACTATATCATGGCTCAGCATCTAGAGCTAGTCTTCCTCCTGAGAGAGAGGAAATCCTCATCATTGATACATATGTTTGAGGATGCTATAGAGGTTGAGGAAAACATTAGGGCTAGCAGGTGGACTCATAAGCAGGCAGATTTGCATATACAGGAGGAAAAAGACTGTCAGTCTGTTTCAGAATCTAAGCAAGGATATAGCAATTATGGATCATATCTGGAACAAGAACCAAGAAGTAGTCATTATGACCTATATCCTGTTGCTCCTTTATTTGAATATCATCTTTTTGGGGTAAAAGCTGCAGTTGTTAAAGATCCAGAGTGGTTTTCCCATGAGGGGGAGGGCCATTCTTTTGTGAGTAGAGAGTTTTTTGCAGAAGAACATCCTGGTCTTCTGAAGCGGACAAGATTCTATCATACTCCCCATGATCCTATCGCCATATGCATGGAGTCCTGCATTTCAAATTTCTCGAAATGTTCTAATAACATTAGTCCACCAATACTCACAAGTGAGTATTGTGTTATGAAAGATTTCCAAGACCACATTATAGAGCATGTTCCTTTATTAATTAAGGAAAGGCCATGGGTGGAAATCATCTCTACTAGGATTGGATTAACCACAGAGCAGCATAAAGAGGAAGGGATTAGTAGAAAACTCATCTCCTATCCAAAGCCTATTTGTGGGTAGGTGTCATCTGGCATTGGCCAGCCTGCATCTGTCCTTCGCCCACTTGTGCACTCTGAAGACATCATGCCACAGGTGAACAACCACGGAGGACAAGAGATGTTTTCTAACCAACTAAACTCCCATGGCATTAGAAATGGTGACCCTGTGGGGTCTTATATGGAGTTGTTCTTTCCAAAGGCTTTGGAGCCTATAAATTTATTCCCCTTCTCAACATTTGGGGGTATGGACAACATGGTTAACCTCATCTTCATCTGCCAATCATACCTACCTAGAATTTTATGGAGCATCTGCGGTAAAGAGAAGGGACGAATCACCAAGCAGTATGGGTGGCTATGGTGAAAATTTTCTTTCACCTAGCCCATGTATATACAGTTTTACTAGTTTAGGACTGTACATAAATAAGCTCTTTTGAGCATGTATATTGTTTTGTTTTACTTTTCGGCCTGTATTTTCAGCAGGGGGTGTTTTGAGATTGACTGCATAGCCCAACAACAAGGCACTGGAACTGCAAAATGAGTCCTTAGAGCATCACAGGGATGACTCTATCCCCCATGGAGCCTAATGTTAGCAGCATTACTTGTCTTCGGCATCGGGATATCTAGGTCTGCAAGTTGCACGAGGAGCGCCCAAGCGCAGCGAATAGACGAAGTCTTGTTTCAAGCTTCCAAGCAGGTAAGCAAGAAAAATTATATTGACGATGATATAGATTCATCCATAGGAGCAGATCGACGGCCGGTGGAAAATCGTGGATAGTAGAGTTGCACCAAAATTAGCACACATAGATCGTGCCCATATTGTATGAAGGGAAGAATAGCAGCCGTCCATCCAAAGGACGCGTGGCGCGAGATCCATTCGCATCGGCTTTTTGGCAGTCACGAGTTCAAAGGGTGAAGGTTTTATGTCGTCGAACATTTCGAAACCCCTAACCCCGAAAGTGCCGAAAGTTAGGCCCGTGATATCATAGAGCATTCTCAGCCGTCCATCCAAAGGGGACACCTGGCAGCCTGATTGATCCATCTCGGTATTTCATCCATCGCGACCCCAAGCCGCAAGGAGAAGCTCCGTCATTTTCCCGATGCGCAAGGTGCCAGAAGCGTCCATGACTCGGGCCCAGAATATCACCGAGTGAGTTTTAGGACCGTCAAATCTCAGAGGGATGCGTGGCACCAGATTGAGCCATCTTGGCGTTTCTCTCATCGTGATTTCTAAATGCAGGGATTAGCTCCTTCCCATTCGCGAACGCCGAAAGCACCTTGGGAATAGGCACATGGTCACTTGGGGAGAGAAAGGAGATTTGTAAAGAAGGCCAAAAGCGCCGAGTTCAGTTACAGAGGGGATCGTCGCGATCTCTAGGCGCCATCGGATCTGATCTCAATACTGTTTCTTTCCTGGAGTAAATGACAGCAAGAGCTGGTGGTTGAAACCTCCTTTCATTCATTAAGTGTGGGAATGGAGGGTCTGGCAAGCGGTCTGCTTGAAGAGGTCATGTGTATCGATTTTTTCAAAAGAAACCATGCCAAAGTCCTCAACTAGACAGAGAAGTCTGCGCACGCTAGCCCAACACTTAATGGCTCAGCTACCCTCCTTGCAGGAGCCATGCATAGTTAATATGGCGCTTAAAGAAAGATATCAGTACGAGTTTGACTGAAGGGACTCCAAGCTTTGGGTGACTGGACATGCCTCTGTGAGGTGAATTTTCCTGAATATAGAGACTTAGTCTTGGTATTTTGTAAAGGGTCGATGGTTGAGCTAGGCTCCCGTTCTGTAAGTTTTGATGAAGTGATGGTCGCTCTGGTTAATGTATAAGGCATTTGAGACTTCTTACTTTATGGATGTCAGCCTCTTTTTCCATCTCTTTGTTTACTGTGTTAGAAAAGCTCAGAATTGGAGGATCTAGTTGAGTTGCGCTATTGTAGGATGATGTAGGTTGGATCACTGCAACAGTCGCAGCGTTTCTAATCAGTTCTTGTGTTTTCTCAGTGCTGGAATGGCTTGGAATTGGAGGATCTAGTCGAGTCACCCTTCAGCTCCTTGAAACTCTGGACCAAGAGGATCTTGGCTTCTGAGTTTTTCTTCTTCAAGCTTCCGAAGGCCTGTTGCCTGAGGCAGTCTTGCTCACCCTTCTCACAAGTCTTCCATCTACCACCCTTTAATCAACTTACTGACGGAAGTTGGATCAAGACCTCCCTTGCTTTCTACATACCAGACCCTAGTTCCTGTGTCAATGTTTCTTTCCTGGGTCTCTTTCCATTCGACCACCCCCATTTATTAAATCATGACATAAAAACTGATGGGTTTTGGGCTCTGCTCCTGAAAGCAATCCAGGGGTGACTTCTGACGCTAACAGATAGGAAAAGGAGAAAAGGTAGGTACACTGTATTTATGTACTGGTAATATTGACTCTTATATCTCTTTAGCTTCTACAAGAGTGGATAAAACAATGTGGCATCATAGGATTGGACAAATGCGTGAGAAGAGGATGCATATGCTTCACAAAAGAAATTTATTTCCAGATATTAAACAAATTGATTTGTATTTCTGTTAGCACTTTGTTTATGGAAAACATAAGAGAGTTAGATTTCTCAGATTTGGAAAAGAAAAGAAGATTAAAAGGTTAGATCTTGTTCCTCCGAGAATGAAGGTGAATATGATAAATATTCCAGGTCCAAGGTGGAGTATAGTCCAGCAGGTACAAAAATAGTGGAGTTGTTGTGATCAATCTCCAAGTGGGAGTTTGTTGGTTGTCGAGCCTGATTATCATCCTAATTCATAGTTTTTTTTCCTTTGTTCCTGGACCCCATTCCCTAATGGGGGGTTGTGGGGGATATTTTCTCCCCACAATTGTCACATATATGACGATATAAATTGTTTTTAGGGTTTTTTTATCCTATAAGGAAACCCTCTCTTATTAGGGAATTGTATTACGGTTGTGTATTATCGTGAATATTGTTTTCTGAGAGAGGAGACTATGAGAGAAAGAAGAGGAAGTTACAATAGGTTTTTTGTTGGTTGTATCCCTTCATTTTGTTGGATAATAAAAAGGAAGGACCTAAAAATTTCTCTCGTGGATGTAACCCACACTAGGTGAACCACATATATCTGTGTCTCTAGTGTATTATGTATCTTTTGTGTTTTATTTCCACATTTATTTTATTTTATTTCTCCACGATCCTATTTTTCTAACACTTTTTACAGGTGTTACACATCAAAATTACTCACTTCAATGGTGACCTATTGTCATCATTACAAGTGTCTCATTTTGGTTGTAAGTGTCGCAAGTGTTGCAAAAATCATACTATCATCTTTCCTATGTCGTGTCTCTAATGAAATCACAAGGAACACTTGAAGACACCCTCAGAGACTGGTTAAAGAAGGATTTTTCATTTGAAGAAGAGTACAAAGGTTTTTCCTTGATAAAAACCACTTGAAAGTCACTTTTGAAGGGAAACGCTCCCCTACCCACTAACAGGGAGTGCTAGCGCTCCTTGCCTTCCTTTGGGGGAGAGTTGAAATGCTCTGTGAGTCTTTATGGGGGAGTGTTGTGTTGTTGAGGAAATCAGGGGAAAATCCCCCTTATCTCTGGAGTCTGTTTGGTTTGAATATGAGGTCATGGATGGATCTTAGGAAGGATCCACAAATGATGGAGAAAGATCCTCAACCTATCCCAATAATCTCTAAGGTGGTTAGGCCTCTCCAAGATTATATAAGGAGGCGTCCTCATGGTTAAAGGGGGAGACATTGAAGGAATCAAACTTATGATATCAGAAGGGAGATAATCAGTGAAGAATAGTCCTTTTGTTTGTGTATCATTTGAGCAAGGGGTTGGAAAGGAGAGCTTGGTGAGGCTGTTGCATCTGCATCTATAGTTGTAATCACTTTGCTTTGTTTTCATTAATACATGTTCTTGGCCTTTTTCCTTCAAGATCGTGTATACGCACATGAACTTGTATTTAATGTATAGATCTAGTTTCAAACTAATCATGGTAGAATCAGAAGAATGATTTGTATTTGATTGGATTGTAGGACTTGTTGAAGAGCTTGAGGATCAGAGCTCAAATTGGACCAGGAAAGGACAAACATCGTAAAAGGGTACATCTTCTTCCTCTTCTTTATAGTTTATCTTAGCTAGGTTTAAAGGGATATCAGTGATCAAAGTTAGCACCTTTTTGTCTTAGTCTTAGAACTCTAGGATCCAAGAGGGAATTCACTTGTCCGTAGGGGGATTCTCTTGTAACAGAAATTGGCAACTCCACTGGGGACCGAAGCTTTCAGATTTGGTTTCCTTCTTTGTTATTGTTTTAGCCTCTGATCACCTTTAGATATTATTGATGTTGTGTTTCTGATTCTTAGATGTGTTGTTGGCTCTTGGATTCATCCAATACACACTGAATTTCTAGATTTTCTTGAGTTTTTTTTAGTTCTGGGAAAGCTTCTAATATTATCAGAGGCTAGCACTCCCCTGCCTCTACAACCAGAGTGCTAACACTCCCTTGCAGGATCCCACGGAGTGTTGCAACCCTCTGGTTCCCTTGACACCAGAGCGTTGGTATTTTTCTGCTAAAAAACCTTTTGGGAATCGATATCTGAGTGTAGTTATTTGTTGATTCATCTACTCAGGGTTATCACCATCCCAATGTGTCTTTGTTTTAGCCTCCAACCTTTTGATTTCTAAGAATTCTTAATGTTTTGTTTGGATTTTTGACGTCTCTCTTCATTGCTTCGAATCACTCTTCTGGTTTGAGATTTGGAGTCTATCTACTTTTTTTTTCATTTATATGATTGAATGAAAGTTGTTGTAAGAAAATTCAAATATCTATCCAATGTTCTATTCTGATCTTTGAGGTCTTTTCTCCAAGCATTTCCTCCTGTTTGAATTTTTGGTTTTCTTTTTTTTTCTTGTTTGATCACAACGAGAGTGTTTTTTTTTTTATGTGAAGGTTGAAGTCTGATTAATGTAGGAAGATTTACATCGATCTGACTATCATTCACATTTAAACAAAAGGATATTTTTTCATGATTGGTTTTTGGATATTAGAACCATTTTCTGAATATTTTAGCATTATGCTGGATTCCTGATTGAGAACGATTGCATGACGTTATTTCATATTAGTGTTTGACAGTGAAAGGAAAATTCCTCCTCCTTCCTTTAAATAGACATTCATTGAAAGAAAAGACTGCTTATCATTTCTTATGCATTTTTTGGGAATTGAGTCATAATTTCGTCAAGTTTCACTCTCATACACCTCTGAGTAAAGAACAACTAGAAAAATGAACGTTAATTAAAATTGATCTAAAATGTTTTTAGAGTCTTCCACCAACATTAGACTAGGATTATCACTTTGGATTAGGCCGTGAGTACATATCTCCAAAGCATTCAAAACAAACATTAGCATCTTGCAATAGGGAGAGAAAATCCAATTTTAGTATAAGCTCACTGGGATCCCCCTCTCACACACGGGTTATGCACGAGGTCGCATTCGGGAGAGTTACGGAGATTATCCCTCCATGGTTCAACCGTTATAGTATTCATATCGTATATTGCGGGTTATTCTTGAGGATTAAGTTTCTTCATTTGGTCTTTGTGCTTCGTGAATTTAGAATCCGTTCGGGGTCCTCTGGAGTTCTACCAATCCACTTGTCCTCAATTCTCTTGAAGGATTTCAGACTTGTTTTCCTTCCCATACATTTGGACTGGATTGTCGACTGTACCCGCCCAGGGGATGACTGCGAGTTGGTGTTCTTAGTAGCCATAATATTTAGGGTCTTTACACAAGGTGACGATGAAGGGAAGTCTTCGTTGTACCTCGAACATACAGTGTTCAAACTCACTTGGGCTCCTTGGAGGGTAAATCCACAATTACTGCGTGGAAGATTGCACCAAGGCGTAGGTCCGTTAAGCAGGTCGCCATCGTAAATTTTCCACCCACTCATATTCTAGCCCCTTCTTAACTTGATCACGCGACATTGGATTTCATCACCAACTAGTACGGTCATCGAGAGAAGGTTTTGATTGTTTGGTTTGATTCCTAGATTTCTTAGAGTATGTTACTTCTTTTCTTTAGTCGACCATAGATTTATTTTTTCATTTGTTACTTAGCTCAAGCAACATTGGCCTCTATCGTTCACATAGGATGCAAGGGTTACCCCCGAAATATCTGGAGGGTTATATACCATTTCTTCCCAACTCTTCGGAAGGCCCTCCTGAGGCTCATAACGAACTAGGTTCTGAAGTTGGAAGAACACACTCTTTGGAACAATTCTAAATTGTTTCCGATTATTTGGAAGATTTTCGACTTCCCATAAACCCATCTTTGAGTATTAGACGAGATCTGCGTCTTCTTTGGGTGAACTCATCTGGAGAATTTGTCATTATTGATGATACTGAGATACCCACCGGACCTAACACATGATATAGAGTAGAGGATCCACTTTTCCAAAGTGAATCATTTAGTATCCAAGCTCATACTGTTGGAACATTTGGTTTGGGTTCTATCCCTTTAATAGTACGTGATATGTACAGTAACCTAGGATCAAGTCCCGATCGACCTATGGAATCACAAGTGCCTGAGACATATATTAGTTACAAGGTACCTTTAGACCACTTTACTTGCATGACCAGTAATTTCATCACCATTGCAGACCAATTGTTGATTGGTCCTCACTCGAACCCTACTATCTTGATGGCGCATTATACTATCCCTACCAGTAATGTGGCCTCATTCCAAACTCCAATTGAAACACCATTTAGACCAAATCCATCACTCCCCCCTGGGTACAGAGATCTAAATCCTTCCATTGCTAACACTACCCAGGTTACACTCAGAGTTTCTGGACTTTTTGTTCCTCCTGGATATAACGCCAATGTTGGTTCTATACCTACACCTTTATTTGGAGGAGATGGTCTTGGTGGCCTTAATCTAGTTGGAGGCACTGGTCATTCATTCACTTCTAGTTTCCAGATCCCTCTAGGCACTCAACCTCACGCTGGGGGGCAACCTTAATTTTGGGGTCAACCTCAAATCGGGACACAATTTTAGCTTGGGGGGAAACCTCAGACTGGATTCCATCACCCGTTATATACACATAATGCATCTGCAACACCAAACCCTTGGAACATTCCTTTCCCAGGAAATACACAATTCTCTAGGGGACAACATTCTCAAGGATAACAACAACCTTCTCTTTCTCATGGGACTAATGTGTATCCTCCTCTTGGACAAAATGTTTACCCCCCTTATGGACAAACAAATCATCTGACTTATAATCCTCAAAACCCATCATGTCATCCTCCACTTGCACATGTTTCTCAACCATCATCGAATCCTATTTATCCTGGTCAACAACAACCGTATATAGAAGGACCTATTGGATACAATTATCCATCTAACCCAGTTTACAACCCTACTAGTATCCCTATTCCACACCAGTATCACCCTCAAGTTAACTGACAATTAACCTTCCTCGCTACTCTGGATCTCCCAGACTTGTCTCGATTGAGCAATGATCCTATACTACATTATCCCTTTTGGCTAGTGATTCCTACTAAATTACCTTCCGATATTCCAAAATTTGATGGTAAACCTGGAGAAGACCCGAATAACCATGTGATGAATTTCCATTTATGGTGTTCATCAAACTCCTTAATGGACAATTCTATAGCTTTACGTATTTTCCATCGAACACTTACGATCTCTGGAGCCAAGTGGTATATTGAACTTCCACGTGCTTCTTTCCAAGATTTCAACTCCCTTGCCATGTCCTTTCTCATGCACTTTCAACTACCCATTCGGTACGAGATGGGTACCGAACTCTTGACCTCCCTTCATCATAATAACTCCGTACATATCTCTGATCATATTCATGAGTGGAGACGACGACAAAGGTTGATCAAAGAAATCATTCATGACCAGTTATTGGTAGAATGGTTTACCAAATCACTATTACCCCCAATCGCTCGTGATGTCACCATGCGCGGTGCAGTCACGGAGGAAGGAGCCATTGTTAGGGCTCAATACTTTGATTTGGTTTATTAACAATCTGGTACTTTGTATGAGTTTATCCCAAATGCTACTTGTGCCACTACCATTCCATATAAACCCTCATCCACATCACATGCAGATGGATTTATCGGCTTTGTCAAAACCCAATATGTTTCCCAGTCGACTGGAAATGCAAATTGATCTTCTTCGACACCCACTCCCAGTTTGACCTCACTCTCCTCTACCTCCCCCAAAACTCAAGTCTCTGAGGTGAATGCAGTTCAGTTTGCCCCTTCACAACAATCCAAAGGTAATAAGAAGACAAAAAATAAACCCAAAAAGAATAATAACAATGAACAACCCAAAAATCAAACTCCAGCACCTGCTACCGAAAAGAAACCACAGTGGAAACCGAAATTCCCATGTCTTATTTGTGGTGACAATCATTACAACTGATATTGTCCACATCGTGATTAAGTGGAAAAACTTTTCAAAGGGAATTCCCAACCCGTTGTGTTAACACAACCTTTTCCTCAACAACAATCCATGGTTGCTCAAACCCCCTCTCCAGGGAGGCATTTCTATCCACCCTCCTCATGATGAATCCTAGACAAGTGCCCATATTTATATGTTCAATTGGATTGATTTATCCATTCTTTCTATGGCATGCGACACGCCATCTAAACCTGACAAAAAAAGGTTACTAACGGTAATTTACCGGATCCATCACCATCCTCTGTTAGTCCTCCGTCCGAATCACTTCATATAGAGAAACCTACGTTCGACTCTATATTATTCCCTCCCAAGAGCACTATCTGTAACTTTACTTTTAGTCCTAGTTCACGTGCCTCCAAAAACTCCAACATTGTTGAAGATTTGGCTCAAGCATCATGTGTTATGTCTGCGTTGGAAGTTCTACAACACTTCCCAATTCAATGAAGAATGATCTTGGATGCTATTGGCACTTTTGATCCTGAGTCATACAACAATATCATGTTTAACCTTGATAGTTTTAAGTCTCGACTCTCCCACAAACTGTCTTTTCAAATTGATTTTGTTGTTCACAATCAACAAATTCACTGTACTATCTTGGATGAGGGAGCCTCTACTTGTGTCATGTCTTTAGCTTGTTGGAAAGGCTTAAAATCACCTGAACTTAACAAATCCCCTACGATGTTGCGTGCATTCGATGGGTGAGGTTTTCATCCTCACAAACTCTTGCAGTCCTTAGCCATTCAGTTGGGCAGAAAAATTGTCTCTGTTGACATCGAGGTGGTCGATGCTCCCCTCGATTACATCTTGTTACTAGGAAGAAATTGGTTTTATGATATGACTATCGTTGCTTCATCAGTGTTTCAATGTGTACAATTTCCTCATCTAGGCAAAATTTTCACTATCGGTCAGTTAGATTTATGTACACCCGAAGCTCGCACTCCCGCTACCAAAAATATTCCTTTCTTGGGAGATCACAAGATCACATATGAAAGTGTTGGTGTAGGATTGTTAAAATATTCCACACTTATGGGTACCTTCCCTGCACCTCTCCCTCCTGCCACGCATCATATTGCCACAGTCAATATGATTTTGACTATGACTTATCAATATTTGGAATCATCTGATCCTTGGCTTGTACCTAGTCCTTTAGAGTTCGATGCACTAGGTGACACCATGCCACTTAGTCCATCTGAGGCCTCAAACATTGTTATTCAATCTGCATCTCCCTCCTCGGATGACCAACATCTATTGGCACCTGACACCTACTTGATGCCATCTTGGTTGAACCCCTTGTCTTATGTTTTTTATTACATTTCCTAGATTTTTCCTTCAAACGAATCCATTCTGGAAATGCTTAGCATTGATGAAGTACCCTGGGATGATAACCACCATCAATCTTCTTTTCTTCCAACTCTTGAAGAAATCTAGGAAGATATACACTCTATCTTTCCTCCCGATGTTGTCGATTCTCCAGAATCTCCTATACTTTCCGAGGATACTATTTCTGAGGGGAATTTAGGAAACATTTATTCCACGGTCATTATTGATATTTCGATCAAAGAGGGTGTCGTGGAAAATATTAATCTTGGTGCTAATTGTTTGCCCAAAGAAGTGGGTTCTTATACCGCTTTATTCAAATAATTTCACGATGTCCTCGCCTGGAGCTACGAGGAAATGCCAGGGATCGACCCATTGAGAATTGTGCATGAAATTAAAAATTACGTAGGTGTTAAACCTGTACGACAAAAACTTCACCTGGTTCATCCCAAGAAAACCGCAACTATAAAGGTAGAAGTTGAGAAACTATTGAAATATGGCTTCATCTATCCTATCCCCTTGATGGAATGGGTTTCGAACATTGTTTCGGTCACTAAGAAGTAAGGGAATATTCGTGTCTACATTGATTATAGAGATCTCAATAAGGCCTTCCCGAAATACAATTACCCTACGCCCTTCATCGACCAGATTATTGATAACTGCGCTAGTAGAGTGATTTTCTCTTTCATGGATGGTTTCTCAGGGTACAACCAGATTGACATTTTACCTATTGATCAATATAATACAACCTTCATCTGCCCGTGGGGAAATTTCTCCTATTGGAAACTATTGTTTTCCCTCAAAAACGTTGGTGCCACATTCCAATGGGCCATGTCATATGATTTCCATGATATCAAACATATTGTTGAACCTTACCTCGACGATTTACCAACTCATTCATCCAGTCGATCCGACCATATTAGTCATCTATGGGCTATTTTTCTTCGATGTTGGTTCTACCGTATTTGTTTGAACCCACACAAGTGTATCTTTGTTGTCGAATCAGGTCGACTCCTCAGTTTTGTTGTCTCCAAAGACGGGATTCGGGTGGATCCCTTAAATATTAAAGATATTCTTTATTTACCTCCACTTAATAACTTAACCCAACTCCAAAGCTTGCATGGGAAAGCAAACTTTAACTATATGTAACTACACTGATATTACCAAAGGGTTTATGCGATTGTTGCAGAAAGACACTCCTTTCATCTGGGATGACACTGATCAACGATATTTTGATTCTCGTAAGCATGCATTGACCAATGCAACTCTGTTGCATCCTTCTAATTATACGAAGGACTATATCCTTTACTTAGCAGCCTCTACTTCCATTATTGCTATGGTTTTAGTTCAAGAGGACCCTAATGGTGAAGAACATGTGAAATATTATCTGAGCAAAAGTCTATTTGGTGTTGAGCTCCAATATTCGCACGTTGAAAAGTTGGCTTTGGCAGCCGTCATTGGTGTCCAGAGATTTCTCCATTACATCTTTCTATGCACCACTACAGTTATCGCGGAATCAAATCCCATGTATCATATTTTGACATGTCAAGTTCTTGGGGGAAAATATTCCAAATGGATCGTCATCCTTCAAGAATTCGATCTTGAATTTGCTAAGTCCAAAGCCAAAAAATCATTGGTGTTTTCAGAACTTATCTACGAACTTCCCCATGTCGATGAAGATACTAATCCTAGAGATTCTCTCCCCGATGAAACTTTGTTCCTCGTTAGCACGTATCATCCTTGGTATGGAGATATCCTCCTATATATTCAAACCCAACGTTTCCAACCCAATATCTCCCGTGATGAATGCCATCGTATTCGTCACCATTCTCAACATTACCTTATCATCGGTGACACTTTATATCGTCGTGGTATCGAAACTATCCTATGACATTGTTTGACTCATGAAGATCCTGAACGTGTTCTTAATGACTGTCACCTTGGATCCTATGGCGGTCACCTTTCTGGGATGGCTACAACTTAGAAAATTTTATGTGTTGGTTACTTTTGGCCCTCCATCTTCATAGATTGTATCGAGGCTGTCAAAAATTGCCCACCCTGCCAAGTTTTTTATAAAAAGTCATGCACCCACCCCACTTCACTACATCCTGTTGTCGCCATCGACCCCTTTACCAAATGGGGCATTGACTTCATGCAGTGTAAACCTACCTTATCCGGGGGGCAGGGTTATATCATCGTTGTCGTTGATTACTTCACAAAATGGGTTGAGGCTATGCCTACCTTTCTGAATTATGGCCGCACTGCATCTTTCTTCTTCTTCAACCACATCATCACTCTCTTTGGTGTTCCACAAGCCATTGTCACTGATCATGGTTCACACTTTCAAAACCATATGATCAGTGATTTACATGCCAAGTTGGGTTTTTTCCATGATAACTCATTTCCTTACTATCCTCAAGAAAATGGACAAGTTGAGTCTATCAACAAGGTCCTTAAAACCATGATTCAATGTATGGTAGGGGAAAACAAGACATCTTGGCATATTCAACTTTTCTCCACTCTCTGGGCTTACTGTACCTCAGTGAAAACTGCTACTGGATTCACTCCTTTATAGTTAGTATATGGCATAGAAGTTGTTTTACCAATCGAGTGCAAAATTCCCTCGTTGAAACTCAAACTAGAACTCCTGCCCCATACTTTTTTTGAAGAAGAACGTTTTCTATATCTGACTATATTAGATGAAACACTTCATTATGTTGCTCTTGCTAAGAAGACATATCAAAAGAAAATGAAGAGTCAATATGACAAATCCGTCCAGCCTTGTAATTTTGCAAAAGGATACCTAGTCCTCGTTTATGACCAGTCTCATGATAAGTTAGGGACATGCAATTTAGAACCTCTGTGGCATGGTCCTTACATTGTGAAACATGTTTTACATAGATGCGCCTATGAGCTAGTTGACTACGAAGAAATCTCCCTGGGTGAACCCTGAAACAAGCTTTACCTTAAGAAATACTATGCATAGAACATCTAGCATGTGTTCTTTGTACATTATTGTATTTTAGTTTTGTTGTATCTTTTTCTCTTGCATGCACGCATTTTGTTTTATCCTCTTATACTTTGTCTTGTGATTGCGTGTGCAGATGACATCTTCCTTTCCTATCTTTTTCGGTTTTGTGGATGGCGCTAGTCGACACACCCAGAATATTGCTTCTGTAGCTTGGATCATTTACCACTTTGACGAGTTGGTGAGTTCATGAGGTATTTTCTTAGGATCGATGACTAACAACATGGAAGAATATCATGATGTCATCAAAATTTTAATCGAAGCCTCCTCCCTAGGTATATCTTGCATGATTATTAACCTAGATTGTCAACTCGCGGTATGTCAACTTAATCAGATCTACTCTATTCGCAATCCTATCCTTTTTCATATCCACCTACGAGTTTGTTGTCTTGAAATAATGTTTTATTTTATCAAATATAGACACATACCAAGAGGACTCAATACAAATTCGGATTCATTAGAAAATTATATCATGGATCGGTATCTCGCACATAGATGATGTTTCACAAAGAAAAAAATTCATATAAAATACATCACATGTAAATTAAACACATCACATAAAAGACATTATTATTTTCAAACATCATTTGGCACTACAAAAATTCGTATATGTATTGTTGGTCACTATAATTGCTTAATTAAATTCAAACAACCAAGTGAAACATAAATTATCAACCCAGGGAAGTCTTTTGTTTCAAAGATAGCTGCGCACTATATATGCTCAATTCCAAAAGCACTTAGTGTTGTAGTAAAG
>ML785073.1:127806-166542 GCA_009831015.1 Picea engelmannii
ACTGCTAGCTGTCAGGACTCGTGTTTCAGCATCGTGGCGGCTTCCTCTGTGTCTCAGCATCTGCACTTCTGAACTGAGTGATTGCTCCGTGTTTCGGCTTATGCGTCCTCAGATTGTGTAGCAGCTCCGTGGTTCAGCAGCGAATTAGATAGTTCTGTGTTTCAGCATTGGCCTTGAATACTATTCTGCAAATATGGACACTTATGCGCTTCTAATCAATGGTTAGGTCAGAAAGTAATGTAAAGTATTATGCAAAACAAATTAAGCATATAATAATGAGAAAGGACGTTGTGTACCTTGGGATGATCAGGTGAAATGATAGTATAAGTTAAAATACAGGTGATGAAGGGTATAATAATGGCAAAAAGTATGGGCAAAAAGGGTACAATATGTGGTCCTAACATGTATATATATACTACATAATATAATGAAAATAATACTAATGTAGTATGTATATATATACTACATAATACTACCCTGGAAATCCACTCCAGCATATGGGAAGTCATCTATGACGATCAGTTGGAGTCTTAGCCAAGCAAAGAAGTCACCTGTAAATCTGAACTCTGACTCTGTCCCTAGCCTCGGAGACAGACTTGTCCAACACTCCATACGTGATTCATCCATTGGTTTCACTACTAGCGCAATCTACGGTTTCATCTGAGGAATACTCTCTAAGAAGAATGAAACCATAAACAAACCATATCCAAATTTCTTCTGCTGCCCCATCTTGCATCTCGAAATATTCTCCTTCACATTTTGAAGGAATCATGCGTTCCAGTTAAATAGAGTTGGCTCCATACACTGTAAATCATAAGCCACCTACGATCTCAAAACCAAGTGCGAGCTGGTACTACCTTCTTAACTCGTGATGGCAAATAAAATAGATCGAATAGGTAGGTCCGTAACATCTTTTATCACAACCCTACCTCCCACCAATCTCGATCCTGGAATACAATGACTCGCCAGATATTCTTCTATAGGCATTGGAAGTGACCTCTGTCCAAATAAGATAACAGGAGCCCCTCTCTTTGAGGGGTCGGTCAATAAATAAACATCCTCTAACTCAATGCTAAGTAGTTGTGTCCCAATTTGGAATCCCTATTCTGCAGTGTTCCACAACCCGATCATGTACTCAAGGAGGAGAAATTCCTTCTTCATCTTATGCATATTAAAGAACTTGAGGAGACCACACTTCCTCAATGCGGCCCTTGATCGGGGGTTTTGTAAAGAAGACACTTCATTGATATCATGCTCATGCTCCCTCCACTTGATCATGTCTTTTGCCAAATATAACCTGCAACCATCATCAACAAAAGACCATTAGTCATGCCACATTAACAATTTTTGGGTAATTTAAACTTTAAAATTTCTTTTCTTTTGTTTTTAATTCCAGCACCCCCTTGAGCCTTTGATCAGAGTGCCAGTGCTTCCCCAATGGTCTTACCAGAGCGCTCAAATTTCAAGGATCACTCCCCCTATTTTTTTGGAGAAGCGTCGAGCCCTTTTTGGTAATTTTTGTGCATTTTTGGCAATGCCCCCTCAACCCTTTGAACAGAGTGCTAGCGCCTTCCCAACAATCTTAGAAGATCACTAAAAAAATCGAGTAGCACTCCCCATAGAATTTTAGGGGAGCGTCGAGCCTATTCGACGCTTAGAGACTCCCAGGGCATCTTTTAAAAAAATAAATAATTACCTAAAAATGAATTGTAAACCATGAAATATGTTTGGAAGAAGCATAGGACCAATCTGATGCAGATAGAGAAGGAAATGGATGATCGTAGCTCTGACACAGATGAGTCCAAGAATCATCCTCCAAAGCCAATTTCTCCACTGCTAAAATTCTTGGCACAAATGAATTGGTAAAAGACATTTTTCACCCTATATTACTATTATAAATTTCATTTTTGCTAAAACCATAGTTATTTTGGGTTTTTGAAAATCATTTTTGGAGGTATTATTAATACCCTAGTGCGTAGTTTTATCATTATTGGTAGGTTTCGGAGAAATTTTGTTTGATTTTTATCTTTTCACATTAACGAGCATGGTCTTCATTCGTTCTCACGCTTGAAAAAAACACGAGAACACACCGACTAAACTTTTATCTCTTTTTTTGACTCGCATGGATACACGAGAAAGGAACCCCCTGGAGTCATCTTTAAGATCTTTTCAGATTCTCTAAACATGAAAAGATTGTCGAGTGATCTTGCTTCCTTTCCCACTCGTTAAAAGGTTTGAAATTTTGAGTGATAATTTATCTCTTTTTCAGCCTCATGAGACTAACATTACGAAAAAGGACAACAATGGATTCATCTTTAATTTCTTTTTAGACTCTATAAACATGAAAAATAATCGAGTTTACCTTCTCTGAACTCGTTAAAAAATATACATTGAAGGGCCCATATGGGACTGAACCTTTACTTCTTCCAGTTCGTTAAACAAAGAAAGAGGGACTCACCGAAGGTGAGTTATATCGAGCATGTGTTATCCTCCTCGATCTCATTAAAATAAAAAGAGGTACTCGTCTATCTAGATGGGGGAAAAAATTGAAGGAAGAAAGCCAAGCAATTTTTGAAAACATCACAAGTCCCTCTTACAGTCGCCCTTGAATACGACACTTTCTCTTTGCATACATTTTAATCCATTGAACCTCTGCACTTAACCAATACTCTAAGTTTCTGTACTCCTTTGGGTCACCTGATGAAAGTCACAGTATCCACTGCATTATCATGTTTTGTTCCATGTTATGTTTCTTCTGTTGTGCCTCAGTGTTCAAGGGAAGTATCTTCCTCGAGATTCAACCATCACAAATTTCCGGTTTCAATACCCGTGTCAGTCCATGTTCATTTGATCCACCAATTAAATATATGTGTCAGTTTCATGTCATTGATGGGGGATACATCAAGGCCCTCCTTCGACAAGTCTGTTCGTGTCGACTTCAACACATTAACCGATAATTAGACTTAGAAACTAGTTAGTACCTTGGGACCCACATGCCTTAATGGCAGGCCTCCTTGCTTTCGACAATCGGTTTACATCATTGACCTCTGATCAGATGATTCCATGGATGTTTGAATTCATCTCATCTATTCACATTCGATGGAATGTACTAGGGTACCTTGGGAATCATTGACATCAATGGTGATTTCCCTCTCACTTGTTAACGATTTACCTCATTGATCGGTAATCAAGTGGTTTCTTCCATGTTCGACATCAATACATTTATTCACATGGTTAGATTCATACTACATCAAGATCGACAAGAAGACCCTGGGTTTAGTAATCACTCTAATATGTACTTTACCCAGGTTGCGACGGATTTTCTCTTGAATATTGACACATATATTGTCACATAGATCCACTTTGTATTGGTCTGTGGCTATGTATTATCGTCTCATAGATCCACTGTGTATTTTTCGTGGCTACAATCAGTTCATGTCATGGGAGTATAGATCCACATTGTATCCTTGGTGACTGTACCTTTTTGTTAATACAATTATGGATCTGTAGTGTATCTTATGGCGGCCATACCTTGCAAGTCTTTATCACCCAAGCATAGGTATGCCTGCCTTGGGTTTGAAACATATCATAATATTTGTTTGATGGTTGTGTGTATCTTCTTCCAGGTTCACTGAGTCCATACCCTTTCTCTAAAAGGTCTACAAAGTACTTCATTCATCAATTTTTGTATTCTAACTTCACACTTTGGGGAGCAATCTGTTACACATCAAAATTAATCACTTCAATGATGACCTATTGTTGTCATTATAAGTGTCGCATTTTGGTCGCAAGTGTCGCAAACATAATATTGTCATCTTGCCTATGTCGCGTCTTGAACGACATCACAAGGAACACTTTAAGACACCCTCAGAGACTGGTTAAAGAAGGATATGTCATTTGACGAAGAGTACACAGATTTTTCCTTGAGAAAAAACACTTGAAAGTCACTTTTGAAGGGAAACGCTCCCCTACCCACTAACAAGGAGTGCTAGTTCTCCTTATCTTCCTTTGGGGGGGTGTTTCAACGCTCTATGCACCTTTTTGGGGGAGCATTGTCCTGTTGAGGAGATTAGGGGAAAATCCCCCTTATATCTAGATTCATTTTGATTCGAATCTGAGGTCAATGATGGATCTTAGGGAGGATTCACAACTGATGGAGAAATATCCTCAACCTATCCCAAGAATCTCTAAGGTGGTTAGGCATGTCCAAGATTATATAAGGAGGCCTCCTCATGGTGAAAGGGGGAGACATTGAAGGCATCAAACTTATGATCTCATAAGGGAGATAATTAGTGAATCATTGTCATTTTGTTTGTGGATCATTTGAGAAAGGGGTTGGACAAGGAGAGCTTGGTGAGGCTGTTGGATATGAATCTACAGTTATAAGCAGTTTTCTTTGTTTTCATTAATACATGTGCTTGGCCCGTTTCCTTAAAGATCATGTATACCTACATGAACTTGTATTTAATGGATAGATATAGTTTCAAAATAATCATGGTATAATAGGAAGCATGCTTTGTCTTTGATTGGATTGCAGGACTTGTTGAAGATCTTGAGGATCAGAGATCAACTTGGACTGGGCAAGGAAAAACATTGTAAAAAGGTACATATTCTTCCTCTTCTCTATAGATTAGCTTAGCCGGGCTTAAAGGGATGTTAGTGATCAAATTTAGCACCCTTTTGTCTTGGTCTTAGAAGTCTAGAATCCAATAAGGAATTCACCTTTCCATAGGGGGATTCTCCTGTAACAACAGGTACTGAATATTGAAGACAATGGGAAAATGGAATTTACAAAAGAATTTATTCTTGCACCGTACAATTTCTTTGCATGGAAGCACAAGATGGAATTTAATCTTCGAAGAATATGATTATACAAGTTAACCATGGGCACAAAGACCAAACCCAGATCAGCGATAGAAAAATCCAAGTATCTGAATCGATTGGATGAAGTGTATGGAACTATTTGAAATCATATTTCTACTAAGATCCTCTTTCACATATCCTCATGTAAAACCCCCAATGAAGTTTGGAGCACCATGGAAGGATTTTTTGGAAAAGAGGACAAGATGAGGGGACATATACTCGAGGTGGAATTCCTTACATTGGATCCAAAATCCTTCAACAATATCCAATATTTTTTTACCAAATATAAGGATTTGTTGTCGCAACTCAAGTCTTGCAGGGTTGATAAATCTAAGGAGGAGAAACAAATGGTTCTTACCATTCTTTCCAAACTTGGTCTAGAATACTCAATTTTTGTATCCACATTTCATTCAGTTAGGCTCGCCTCTGGATCTACCTGGAAAATTCCCTCTATTGAGGCCTTTATCGAGTCTCTGACGCAAGAGTAGACTAAGCTCATCAATATGGGAAAAATCAAAGGCTCAAAGGCACATGCACTTGTTGTGCAATATGGTAGCAATCACCAAAATCATAAATCTAAAAATAAATAGAAAGGGAAGGGACATGCAAATCCAAAAAAGGAAGGGTACTCAAAACCCTTCAATGATTCCTCCAGATCCACTTACTACGAATGAGGATTCCATATAGAATCTACATGCATGTAGAATCATATAGATCAAATGGAACAAATGCTTTAGAAAAAAAACCTTGGATATCGTAGCCTCGAGGGTACCAAGAACAAGATGCGATAAGATCAAAACCCCAAGAAAGGTAATTATAGCCATGCTTTGATTGACATTAACTTCTCTCTTGATTCTTGGACTATAGATTTAGGTGAATCACACCACATGTCATCCACAAAGGAAGTCTATTTTTCATTATATGCATGAAAAGTTCCTTCTATTTTGATGGGGGACGACTCTCTAGTCGATGTTACCAACAAAGGGAGAGTTGAACTTGCAAACAATATCTTCAAGAATGTGCTACACGTTCCAAAACTCTCCATCAATCTTCTCTCCATGTATCATATGAAAAAATATGGCACCATAAAGAGAGCAGTATTCACACTTGATGTTGTGGATATCTACGACATGAAAACTAATTCCAAAGTTGCTACTAGTGAGGTAAATCACCAATCCAAACTCTACACATTTTTTGAATTTATTGAACTAGATTTTGCATTACTCCTTACACATGTTGATGAAATAATTAGGATATGGAACGAAAGGTTTGGGAATTTAAATTTCAGATAAATGAAACAACTTAGCAAGCTGGGAATGATTGAAGGTCTACTTGACATCCACTTCTCCAAAGGAATTTTTGAGAGATGTGTTCTTAGAAAACACCCTCAAGAGAAATTCGACAAAGTAAATAATCAAAAGGCCTCCTCTCCTTTGGATCTAATCCACAACAATATCGTGGGACATTTTCCTCATCCATCAATCAATAAAGCAGGGTACATTCTCATTTTTGTTGATGATTTCTCATGCTACACTTGCACTTTATTTCTTAGGAAAAAATTTGAATTCTTTCAACATCTCAAATATTTCAAAGCCCTTGTTGAGACACTGCCAGGAAGGAATATCAAAGTTTTCTTAACAAATAATGGGGGGGAGTATGTCAAAAATGAGGTAGAAAATATCTGTCTTCAGGTCAGGATTCAGTTGCAGCACATGGTTCCCTATACTCCGTAGCAAAACATATTTGTTGAGCAGAAGAATAGATCCTTGAAAGAGATGGCCTCTTGCATGATGCATGCAAAGTCACTTCCACATATATTATGGGATGAAGCACTTAATTGTGTGAACTAAATCCAAAGCATTCCCCCCCATATATCTGTCAAGGATAATACCCCCTTCGAGTCTTGGAGCGATGTCAAACTGGAAGTGATCCACTTATGTGTATTTGGTTCACGTGCATCAGCCAGTATTCCCTCTGAGAAGAGGAAGGCACTTGATCCAAAGAGTACAGAGTGTATCTTTGTTGGATACCCAGATGATGTGAAGAGATACAAACTCATTGATCCATATACAAACCAACTCATCATTGAGGACATTTTCCAATTCGAGGAACGTATATCGCATGCACCTCAAGAGCCACATGAAAGCACTTTTGTTCTTCCACCTGTCAGAGATGATGAGCATAAACATGTCGAAACCTCTTCATATGAGAGTTTTGATTCATAGGATTCACATGATTTAGATACTGAGACACTACAGTTAGATACAAAGTCAGTGCATGAAAATTTATATGTAAATCCAGAGCTGAGGCCCATATGGGACAAGACTACTCTTCATGATGCAGGAGATCTTGATGGGGATCGAGTTGATACCAGGAGGAATCTATTTGATTTTGAGGATCCTCCTCTTTCACTCACCTCCATTTAATCGATGCCACCCACACATATTTTATTGGTTTAGTATTCAGATCCACAGTCCTATGTGTTGGGTATGTGTTATATTATTTGCATGTGTGTGTGTGGGCGTGTTAGATTTGACAACTGCACGTTTTTTCTATTTTAGCAGATTTTGCTATTTTTAGCGGTTTTCTAAATTAATCCTGGATTAAGGGGTTAGGGTTTTGGTATCTATGAAATACCTAAAAACATTGTATATATATATTGTATGGTGAATGGTGAAATTAATACAATGAAGCATTGAAAGGTTTTCTCTTGGTTAAGTGTTTTCGGTATAAATCTCTATGTACTATGTGTATGAGCCATTGATTAATTTTTGCTTTTCTTAAGAATCTATATGCATTGCTTTACTTCATAGGTTTAAAACTTACACTGTGTCGAGGCCATTGGGAATCCCTTTTGGGAATCTACCATGCAGGAGGAGTACAACTCCCTCCTCGAGAACCAAACTTGGGATCTGGTTCCCCTTCCTTCAGGAAGGAAATATATCAGGTGCAGATAGGTCTACAGGACCAAGAGTGCAGCAAATGGATAGGTTAGAAGATGAAAATATAGGCTAGTCACCAAAGGCTTTCAGCAGGTGCATGACATTGACTTTGATGATACCTTCACTCCAGTAGTGACGATGTATTCCATACGCTTGACACTTTCCATTACGGAAGCCAAGGGATGGGAATTTAATCATATGAATGTGAAGACTGCATTTCTTCATGGAGATCTCTTTGAGGAGATCTATATGGAGCAGCCTCAAGGCTTCATGCATGATTCATATTTGGTCTATCGACTGAAGAAGTCCCTTTATAGCCTCAATTATGCCATGAGGGTATGGTATTCCAATATGGACTCCTACATTCTATCATAGAACTTTGTATGTTATATGTCAGACTTAGACATTTGCACACGCATGATGGTTGATTCACTTCTACTCCTAGTTCTATATGTTGATGATTTGTTGATCAAAGGTTGCTCGACCTCAAATATTACTCCAATAAAGAGGATTCTACATGATAGGTTTTTGATGACAGATCTAGATCCACTACATTTCTTACTTGGTATCGAGATCAGTCAGGAATCAAACTGTCTCAAGCCAAGTATGCACGAGATCTCCTCGAGAGATTTCACATGACAGACTGCAAGTCTCCCCCGAAACCTTTCCTATTAGGAGTCAGACTTGAGGATGGTGGGGACACTACACTGGTGGATATCACACTATATAGATAGTTAGTGGGGAGATTTTTTTATCTCACACACTCTATACTAGACCTCTCCTATGCATTCAGAGCAGTCTCCTAGTTCATGAAAGAGTCGCATGAGCTACATTGGAAGGTTGTAAGGTGTATCCTTTGGTACATATAGGGCACCATCACCTTTGAGATTCACTATGAAAGAGACTCTACATTAGACCTCATTGGTTTTAATGATTCTGACTGGGCTAGAGACAATGTTGATCGCAAGTCCACATCTAGTTACTCACTCAGTATGGGTTTTGGGCCCATTTTTTGGTCGAGCAAGAAGTACTTTGTTATTTTTGTATATTCAATCGAGGCAAAGTACAAAGGGGTAGTTAACATAAGCATTCAGGCTATGTGTCTACAAAATTTTCTCATTGGATTAGGAATTCGGTTTCACCGACTGATCTTCCTCTGGTGTGACAACCAGAGCACTTTGAAGTTATGCAGAGATATAGTTCAGAGGAAACAAACAAAGCACATCGAGATCCACATGCACTACATTTGGGAATTAATACATAAGGGTATCATCGACCTGCAGTTTTGTACTTCAACAGAACAAATTGTAGACATGTTCACCAAGACCTTCACTGAGCAGAAGTTTCATTCTCTACGCAGTCATATTGGAGTGAAGGACACAGTTTCCTAGCAATTATCAGTTCTTTTTTGATACATTTTACCTTGATGGGGGGGGGTTTCCCATGAGGTACCTAAGATGGCCTCACTGTTGGGACCCATCCTTTTATTTTCACCATAGTGGTGTTTAGGCGGGGTGTTGGAGATACTTCACACACACCTAGGATTTCTTTTTCCTAAGGTTTTCCCTATGTTTATTATTCATTATCCAGTCTCCTACACTATAGGGATAATATTTATTTTCTCACATTCTAGAGGAATATTCTCTTCAGTTCACACTTCAGTTGGATCAATTGAGTGGAGTATATATGCCACATTGGTTCCATCACCATGAAACATTGTGATCATCACTACTAATGCACATTGTCCTTGGGATTATCACTAGAGTGGCACATTAATGATGCTTTAAATCAGTTAACTGAAGACTGAGAGGCTAATTGACTTGTACTAAGTGGCAATTTACTCCTGTAATTGCCGTTGTGTGTCCGGATCACTCTAGACTACCAACATGGTGCATTGTATTCTCTTCCAGTGCACATTAGTTGAGTTATATAGAGTATATCATGTGTAAATTATCATTCATTCATTCATTCATTGTATTCTCTCTCTCTCTCTCTCTCTCTCTCTCTCTCTCTCGTTTCTGCCTTTTCTCATTTTTCTGCAAACTTTGTATATCCTTTTCTAGCTAGATCTTATCTGTGCAGGTTCATCCACATTTATAGATCTCTGTGACCCTCTCCTCACAATTATGGGAAACCTTCACAATTTCCTTCCATTTTTCAGCCCTTTCCTTTAGATTCAACCTCCATAAGCTTCTCTTCGTGACTGTTGTAGGGGATAGTTGACTCTATTGACTAGAACCAACATTTGAATAAGAATTAGTTGGTCGAATATTGAATTTAGAGGTATGGGTTGGTCGAGGTCTTTATTAACAGACCGACCCATGCAGTTAAGTAGTTACAACTTCTTGGTAACTCAATATATAGGTGTAATAGACAATCTTGTATGAGGAAAGATATCTTTATGAGAGATATTATATCTAGTGTGTTGTATTGACATATCATATAATAAAGTTTTTTTCTTTGGGATTCCACTACTTATTTATGTATTTATCTATATCTATGTGCATGTACTCTATTCTTTCTTATGTAAGGAATTACTGGTAATTCTCCCATACTTTTCCCTAGATTACAACATTGATTATTTTGTTGGTAGTTCTAAACTTGGGCATGCATATGTGATGCAGGAGCATCGTTTCACCTCAACAATGCAACAACAGGCCAACACACAGATGTGCAATGGAGAAAGGGAGAGGCAATGACCCTCCCGTTTTTCTATTTTAAATCTGATCCTATATAGATTTCATGTTGTAAGGATGATAAATGACAGGACATGCCTTTGTACAGGTAGTGCATAGGGTTTCCTTAAATGGTTACCTGTAGGAGGTCCAGATCGTAGTCAGGTCTAGATAAACATTTATGTAATGATCCATAGAGGTATGTTTTCGTAACTGAGACAGTGATAGCACTAAGGCAGTAGAGAGGATAAGCTCATAGAGCCCTTGTTTTGTAAGGAGAGAGAGATATTTGTAGAGAGGTCTTAGAAGTAGAAATCAAGATAGAGTTATATTAGGAGAAATTGAGAGAACTAGGACTCTGTTATAGTCTAGTTTTCATAAACATCTTTATAGACACACACAGATAATAGAAAATTAGTTTTTCCTGCATATCGTGTGTTTATGTATTTGTGTCCATTTTTATGATTGTATATGTCATTCATGTTGTGAATGTGTGAACTGGTGAAGTATTGTATGAATTTCAATTGTTTCTCGTCTTTGAGTTTCTGAGAGCAAGGAGTGCACACAGTCCACAAGGAGTGTGTTGACAGAGGTGAGTTAACCTCAGAGAAGCTCATGAGAGATAGCGTTGAAAACTTCATCAATAGAAGTGTAAGGAGTGCACAGGAAGAGCTCTGTAGTGAGTTCGGAAGGAGACAAAGTTACTGAACACTCTGTAAGGAGAAGCTCTGTAAGGTGTGCATCGAGAAAGGAGAATGCCAGGAGGGAGAGAAGAATTTATTTTCAATAAATCCTTCGGATCTAAGTTTGACGAAATCTCATAAACGCAAGGATTGCATGGGATATCAAGATCAGAAGGGATAACACAAAGAGTGTGTAGGAGATGGACTAAATCATAAGTCTAAAATCTCAAAAGAGATAACGATGCGAGAGCAAAGTGAGACCCAATATAGTCTGGTTCGCAGGAGAAATTACAAAGGTCAAAACCTTTGAAAACTGACTAAGTATTCCAAGTCAGGATAATTCAAAAGCTCAGGAGGAGGAGAAACAACAACCATCATATTAGTTGTGGAAAGGATCCTGGACCGTTAGATCAACGTCTAGTGACATAAGGAACCGTAGAGGAAGAACAGATCCCATCCATTGGATCTAAGTGCAGAGGCTCAACAATCGTTGGATCCGGACAGAGGTGCATGAGCCTTAGTGTTGTGCACACATGGGAGAGAGGAATAAAAAAAGTACCCATGTCCTGAAGTCATTTGGGACCATCCATCATTTGGGAGGACACATGGAAGAAATTCATCAAGTTCAGGTGAAGGTGCTTTGGGAGGAACGAGCGCACAGAAGGTTGAAACTAGGGTTGATTTTAGGGGATAAATTTCACTCCTGGGATAATTTTCTATGGTTTTACCAAAAAAATATTCTCTATTCTAAAAATGATTTGCCCAATTTTTATGGGATAAAATTATTTTAACTTAAAAATCGCCAAAATTTTATACAAACTATAGAAAATCCTTAGAAATTTGAATATTTTTACAAAAATATTTCCAAACAATTATAGTTGGCATATGAAGGATTCGTAAGATTTTCCAAGGTTTCTGCATATTAAAATAAATTTCCATCCTTAAAATCATCCCTGGTTGAAACATATGAAGCCTAAAGAGATGAAGAGACGAGAGTCATCGATCTGCAATAGGACACTTGTCGACAGATCGCGAGCTCTGGGTAAGTTCTAGTGAGGTTTCAGTTGAGAAATGAGATCATCGAAGCATGAAGAACCGAAGAGAAATTGGACTGTTAGATCTAGGATGGCACATGGTGAGAGATCATGAATTCCAGTAGAAATCACTACGGGAGGATGCAAAGGATGAAAGTTGAAATCATCGAATCCCGAATAGAGAAGTAGCTGGGAGTCGTCGATCCACAGGAGGACAGGTGTCATTGGATCGTAGACTCCGGTAAAACATTCAGAGGAAAGCTGAGTGAAGGGAAATTGAAATTTGAGATTCTAGAAGGTCGAAGTCCTGAAGAGGACGATAACCATTGATTTGGGTTGGATAGGTGTCACCCAATCGTTAACTTCAAAGGATCTTACTCCAGGGTTTTTGTGAAGTAATGTTTCGGAATATCCCAAAGCACCAAAGGCCAAAGTGGTTAAGGGTCGTTGATCCCCTAGGGAGAACGTGGATCATTGATCTATGAAAGGATGCGTGGAGGATGGAGATTCACTCTGTTGGATAACAGTTGGATCAGGGAGGGAAGGTGTCAAGAGATATGACACTCCAGAAAGATTCACTCTAGAGGTTTGCGTCTGTTGAAATTTGAGAATGACGAAGGCCAGGAATCTGAAATGATGAGAGTCATCAATGTGAAGGTGGACACATGGCACCATATCTATAACTCCAGAGGAAAGAGAAGGAAGGACAGGTCCAAAGACCCAGAGAAGATCTCGGTCGTTGATCGAGGAAGGAGTCATAGGATCGTTGATCTGGTTGAGGAGGACAAAGTCCCGAAGAGGGAGAAGATCCCTCGATTAGAAGGATGCGTGGCTAGAGATTGATCCATTTCAGATTAATCTCTCCAGAAGAAAGGGAGGTTTGGAAATTTAAAGTCTCAAAGGCCGGATTCATGGAGGAGATCCTATACGCAGTTTCAGGGAGACAGATGGCAACAGATCATTAACTCTACAGGCTTGGATTACGGAGGTGGTGAGGGTTTGAGACTTAAAAATCCCAATGTCTAGAATCGCAAATAGATCTTGTCCGATTGATTCAGAGGAAGCAGACCTGGTCCATAAGATTTGGAGAGGACATATATGAACTGCCAATATAGAGGTATCATCAAGATTGGGAGACCGACGGTCCCGAAACATTTTGAGGGATTGACGATGTGTGAGATTTAATAGGAAATTGCGTGGTCACGCAAGAACATAGCCTGAGGACTCGAGTGCAAGGAGGGGGGATAATGGAGAGGGGATAGCACCTGAGAAACAAAGAGCACCCAAAGCGCGTAGACAGAGGTAGTAGGTATCATAGGACCTGTGCCTAAAGAGGAAAAAGGGGCCTATGTATAGATGAATTGGGTTCAAAGGGGAACTTGAAGAGTCATTCTCACTCAACAATTTAGAAATATCTAGAGACCGGGAGGTCGACAGACCCTGCTGAGGTAGGGGGGTTGCATCAGGTGGTATTAGAGCCTGAATTTTTGTCTGTAGATTTTAGGGAAAAAGAGAAAGAGGAGAAGGCCAAATTTTGTTTGCAAGCAATATACAAAGGATAGACACTGAAAGGATATAACCTAATAACATAAGGTGGTATCACAAACAATATTTTACCTATAAACGACAGGTGAAAAGGAAGCAGGGTATTGATGCTATATGAGGAGGTTTTTGCATGTGCATAGCAACAAAAATTTAAAAGCCAGGTGAGTTGTAAAAGAATATGGAGATGCTCTTAGATGTAGAGTGATCCATAGGATTTCCAGGAGAGTAGGTAGAAGGTGGAAATGGCTACTGAAGGCCATGAACATGGTAAAAGAGATGAACGCAAGCAGAAATGAAATCTAGAGATGGATCTAGAGCTCAATGAGATAACATAAAATTTATAACAACTAGCATTGAGGATGCAACAAGAGGCAAAGGTACACTAGATGTACGAATGTCCTCTGAACATGAAGGAAAAATGACTTGTTCAAAAGTTGTTGGCCAGAAAGTAGCAACAAGAGTTGAGAAGGTGGTTGAGGGAATTATAATACCTCAGTGACATAGAGGAAGAACTGATTCACATCTGTGAACCAGAAATTGGGAGACACCTCAGTGATGAGGAGGAGGTGAGATCAGATGAAGATATCATAAAATGCCAAGTGGGAAAAAATGAACTTTTGAGTTGTCAGGTGGGAAATAGAAAGAGATTAGTGGAAGGTCTCATTTTCTTCCAGAGGAGAAGTGCTGAAAGTTCAAATTGTAGGTGGGCAATGAGATGGGATCGGTTGATCTCATAAGTTGTTCAGGTGGGTAGAAGAGAAGCCCCAAATTGAGAGGTGGGCAGAGGGAAATAAATGAGTCTGTCAGAAAGTATCAGGAGCTCAAAAGTGATTTCATGTCAACGAGGAGTGTTGATAGGTGAAGATTCATGTGGATTTGCAAACCATGTGAATGAAGATGATGAGAAGTTAAATAATCTCACCATCCAAGAGGAGGATCAGAGGAGCATTCTGATTATTGGAGGGATCAATACATTCCTACCAAACAGGAAAGTAGAGGCCAATGCACATGATGAAAGTGCAGCAACAGAAGAAGAAAGACAACCAACAGAAACTGTCAAAGAGGAAGAAATGGAGCACACAGTGATGTCTACCCCAATAGAAGGAGATGAGAATTCAAAAGAATGGCTCAACAATTTCATCCAGGAAGATGAACAGGAGACAAATGCAGCATTGTATCTTGCAGCAGAGGAGGAAATAGACAACATGGATTTTGTTGTGTTGTATGAGGAATTAGAAGGCCTAGAGAGAAGGGTAATGGTGCAAAGCTTTCACATCCAACGGGATAAGTTGGAGACAGATGGAGGAGCATACCATCTAGGAGAGAAATTAAAGGAAGCTGCAGATATGCCAGCAGGAGAACTGACAGAAGACAATCTGTCAGAAGGAGGAACTGAGCAACAACTCAATGATGGGACTACAAAAATGAAGTTTGTAATAGGGTGGCAAGCTAATGCCATAGAATAAGAAAATGATATGGGGGATCAAGATGATATACACACTGATAAGGAAGAGTTGCAACTGAGAAGAATGCATAAGAAGAGCCAGCCACTGGAGCAGCTGGACAAAGTAATAGAGGAGATACGAAAGATGATTTTGAGGTCAGCAAAAGAAGTCAACAAAGGGGAGATGAATTGGGGAGAACCTACAACATAAGTAGGGAAGAAGGAGAAGAAGAAACAACAATAGCAACATAGATAGATAGGATAAAGAGGAAAACTCCAAGGAAGAATTTGGGATCCAGGGAGATTTCAACACTAGAGAAGAGGAGCTCATGAGTAGGAGCCCATGAGTTTCCTAGCAGTGGAGTATGATGCATGAGCATCACTCCACCTCAACAATGCACCAACATGAAGACATGCAATGGAGAAAGGGAGAGGCACCAGACCTCCCATTTTTCTATTTTAAATCTGATTGTATACAGATTTCTTGTTGTAAGGTTGATAAATACAAGGCCATGTCTTTGTACATGTAGTGTATAGGGTTTCTTTAAATGGTTACCTGTAGCAGGTCCAGATCATAGTCAGGTCTGGATAAACATTTATGTAATGAGTTGTAGAGGTTTGGTTTCATAACTGAGACAATGATAGCACTAAGGTGGTAGAGAGGATAAGCTCATAGAGCCCTTTTTTTGTAAGGAGAGAGAGATCTTTGTAGAGAGGTATTATAAGTAGAACTCAAGATAGAGTTAGATAAGGATAACTTGAGAGATCTAGGACTCTGTTACAGTCCAGGTTTTATAAGCATTTCTATAGACACATAGAGATAATAGAAAAGTATTTTTTCTGGCATTTCATGTGTTTATGTATTTATGTTAATTTTTATGCTTGTATATATCGTTCATGTTGTGAATGCGTGAACTGGTGAAGTGTTGTATGAATTTCAATTGTTTCTCATCTTTGAGTTTATGAGTGAAAGGAGTGTACACAGTCTGCAAGGGATGCATTGACAGAGGTGAGTTAACCTGAGAGAAGCTCAGGAGAAATAGCATTGAAACCTTCATTAATAGAAGTGCAAGGAGTGCACAGGAAGAGCTCTGTAGTGAGTTCGGAAGGAGATAGAGTTACTGAACACTTTGTAAGGAGAATCTTTGCAAGGTGTGCATTGAGCAAGGAGAATGTCAGGAGGGCGAGAAGCATTTCTTTTCAAGAAATCCTTCGGATATGAGTTTGACGAAATCCCAAAAACGCAAGGATTGCATGGGAGATCGAAATATTCGAGGATATCAAGATTAGAAGGGATAACACAAAGAGTGTGTAGGATACAAACTAAATCACAAGTCTAAAAGATCAGAAGAGATAACGTTGCGAGAGAGAAGCAAGACCCAAGATAGTTGGGTTCTCAAGAAAAAGTTCAAAGGTCGAAACCTTTGAAAACAAACTAAGTAGTTCAAGTCAGGAGAAGTCAAAATCTCAGGAGTAGGAGTGAAAAATCCATAAGATTAGTTGCAAAGATGATCCTAGAACATTAGATCAGCGTCCAGTGACACAAGAAAGCACAGAGGAAGAACAGATCCCATCCGTTGGATCCGAGTGTAGAGGCTCAATAATCATTGGATCTAGATGGAGGTGCACGAGCCTTAGCATTGTGCACACACATGAGAGAGGACTCGCAAAAGTCCCAAAG
Organism: Picea engelmannii; assembly: GCA_009831015.1. Classification (NCBI taxonomy): domain Eukaryota; kingdom Viridiplantae; phylum Streptophyta; class Pinopsida; order Pinales; family Pinaceae; genus Picea; species Picea engelmannii. Next base: position 144,674 of record ML785073.1, read on the forward strand.
TCAGTTTGGACCATCCATCATTTGGGAGGACGCGTGGCGAAAATCCATCAAGTTCAGGTGAAGGTTCTTTGGGAGGAATAAGTGCATAGAAGGTTGAAACACTCGAAGCCTGAAGAGATGAAGAGCCAAGAGTTGTCAATATGAAAAGGGACACTTGTCAACAAATCATTAGCTCCAGGTAAGTTTTAGTGAGGTTTTAGTTGAGAACTGAGATCGCCAAAGCCCAAAGAACTAAAGAGAAACTAGACTCTTAGATCTAGGAGGGAACGTGGCAAGATATCATGAATTCCAGGAGAAATAACTCTAGGAGGATGTGAAGGATGAAGGTTGTGATGTAGGAGCATCTCTCACGACAAGCGAGCCAGTGTGGAAGCAGAAGACAGCTGGAAGGCATCCAACACAAATTTTTGAAAAACACCTTGAAACTGTTGCGTGAACATTAATGAGGAAATTTAATGAAGCGGACTTATATATTGTAATCAGACCTCGAGCCATACGCTCTCATCTGAAGTAGATAGAGGCATTTAATATAGTTAATGCATGTATATAGGATTTTAATTTTAGATTAGACAGTTTAATAAGAAAAGAGGGAAATGGGAGATAGACACCCTCATTGTGCATTGTAACATAATCCTGAGCATTGAGAAGAGAAGCAGAGAGCCGAAGAAGAACACCCATGTACAGAGCTTGAATTAATAGAAGAGTTTAATTCAAATCCATGGTTTTATGTTTGTTCTATTTGTATGTATGTTTAATGCTATGCTCATGAGTATTTACTTCCTGTTATGCATTTGTTTACATGCTATGTATGAATGATTTCTTGCTGAGTGTTTGAAATCTGATAAAGGAAGTAGGAGAAAGGAGTTTCAGTTGTTTCTCTATCTGAGCAAGGATTCCTGCAAGGAGTGAAGTTGAATTCGTCCCCAAGGAGTGTGTTGACAGAAGGCTCAGATAGTTTAACTCTTGTTCTCCTTCACCCAGAGGTGCATTTGGGCACAAGAATCGTGCAAGGAGCGTGCAGGCCATGGAAAGTCTCAGTTGTGAATCTGAGCGTAGTGTTGAAGGACTGATACTACAGGTGTGTGCAGAGTCAAAACAACTCAACACTTGGAAGTGTTTGAGGATTTCCACAAGGAGTGCGTGGAAGGGTCTTCTTGAAGACTCAGAATTGTGTGAAACTCAGGAAGAACAAGATTTTCAAGTTCATCGAAGAGAAGCACATGGAGTCTGTGTTGTGGAGTGTTTGAATAGGCGCTGCAAGGTTACGTGCAGGAGGACCAGTTTTCACAGAGTAGTAATGGGTTCATCCTATAGAAAACATCAAAGAGGAAGGGATCGATGGTTAGGATCTTGTGGGGAGGATTAGAAAAATCCCGTCAGCCATTGGATATGCCAAAGAAGAGAGGAGTTTACGGATGTGTTCGGATTCCAAGCTCTAGGGGTCATGAGTCGTTGGATCATTGAACAGTTACCCATCAGCCATCCGATCTGACAGGGGTTGCACAGAATTTAACCCTCATGATCAGAGTTAGAACCCCGAGAGGCATCGGGATATCGAGGCATCGGGGTTCGGGAAATCGGAAATCCCATGGATAAGAGGTCAATGAGGTCCATCATGAACATTCCGATGAGTTTAGAGCCATGCATTTGCTGGGACAGGTTACAGGGATCGAGAGTCCATTGGCATTTCGGAGCTTCAGAAGGCAAGAGTCCGAGACCCGTTGAACCCTGAAATGGCGAAAGGATCCATAGCCATAGGATCTCAGGGGGGACACGTGTCGTGTGGTCATCTATATCGGGAATGTGGTCATCGGAGTTCAGGTAAGTGAGTGTTTATGGTTTTGTAAAGTGGCGAAGTCTGAGGTTCAATCTGATTCGTCCATTCACTGGGGACGCATGTTAGGAATCCGAGGGAAGTCAGGGTTCGACACATCATAGGTCATGAGGACAGGATCCTCTTACAATTTGGAATCGTGAAACGTGATATCCCGACAAGCCAAAAGAACAGTGTGGGGCCACAGTGGAATTAGTCGAGGACAGGTGGCACGAATTATCGGAGTTCGGGGAAAGGAAAGTCTCGAAAACATTGGTATTAGGATTTGCGATCATGCGAAGTCCGAAGTCCCAACGATATAAGTGACCGTTGAAAAGTCAAAGCCGTGAGCTCATTGGAGTTTCAGTGTATCGGGGATCAGGGGCCGGTGAGGCGAGTTGTTTTGGACATCACAAGTGCCGAAATCCCGATAGGAGGAACCCCGATAGCAAAGTAAAAGGTCAGTGTTGACTCGCATTGGATTTCGGAGAATCGCGAGGAACAAACGTGTGACCACAGGACTCATGAAATCACGAAGTTCAATTTCCCGATAGAAGAAAGGGAGATCCCGTGAGAGAGTTGTTGTGGGTGAAAATTTCCCATAGGGAAATAGAAGGACCGGTTAGTGTTCTTCAGGTCGAGGAAGGAGGAAAGATCCTGTGAGTGGAAGTGCTTGCGAGCGCGCCTGCGTCAAGTGGTATCAGAGCATAGAAAAGCATCTTTCTTTTTGTAGTAGGGAAAAGGAAGAGTTCGCCATGCCGCTGAGAAGAAGAGATAGAAAATCACCCGATCCATAGGGGGAAAGGGAAATGCCCAGAGGAAGGGGTAGGCAAGTGCAGATTCCAGAAGTAGAAAGAGATCTGCATAACTTACACGCTATGATTGTGGACATGGAGATAATACAAAGGCACACAGCTGATGTAGGAGATATCAGTGAGTCTAAAAATGAAGATGATGCTGGACATGGAGAAGAAGAAGTCACAGCAGAAGATGCAGCAAATGAGCGCTTACTTAAATATGTTGCAAGAATGGGTGCAAAGGTGAAAGTGGACATTGCAGTTTATGAAGGAAATCTGGATGTAGAAGAGCTTCTAGACTGGATTAGAGCTCTAGACACCCATTTTGACTATGAATTTATTGAAGAAGACAAGAAAGTCAGGCATGCCATCATGAGATTAAAAGGACATGCAGCCTTGTGGTGGGATGAACTACAAGCGGATAGGCATTGCCAAGGCAAGTAGAAAATTAAGAGCTGGGATAGGATGATTGCAAAGATGAAGGAAAAATTCATTCCCAGGGACTATCAAATTTCTCTGTTCAGGAGGATGCAGAACCTGAGACAGAAACTAATGTCAGTGAAGGAATATACTGAAGATTTTTACAGGTTGAATATCAGAGCAGGTCATCGCGAAAGCAATGATGAAAAAGTGGATAGGTATATGAATGGCCTGAGATATGAGATTCAGGATGAGATGAGCATGGTAACCATCCGGACTATGGAGGATGCTTATCAAATGGCTCTGAAATATGAAGAGAAGCTGAGCCGAAAGCAAGGTCAAAGGGACAGAGGCAGAAGTCAGCCCAGAGAAAAATCAGTTGCCCAGGAAAGAACCCAGAAGCCCAGGGATGACTGGAAGAAACCTCAGACTCATACATAGAGAGGTGGAAGTTCATAGAAAGGGAAATACGCTAAGCAAAGAGAACATCATACTGAGCAGAGAGGAGGATATGCTGATAATAATAGGTTTCCTCGTACCAGAGGTAGAGGAAGAGGAAGAGGTGGAGTAATAACATGCTTCACGTGTGGGAAAAATGGGCACAAGTCATTCGAGTGTCTAGAAAAAAGGAAGGACAGTGGAGAGACTCACATCACCGAAGCATAGAGGTGAGATGTTGAGGTAGAAGACGCTGAAGGTGGAAGATCGTTGGTAATACGAAAAGTCCTTTTGACACCAGAGAAAGAAGTGGAAAGTTCAGTCCAAAGGACCAGACTTTTCAGAACAACTTGCAAGACCAAGGACAGGGTATGCAAGGTCATTGTGGACAGAGGTAGCATGGACAATCTCATATCTACAGAGATGGTAGAGAAGCTAGAGCTGGAGACGATTGATCAGCCAAGCCCATACAGAGTTTCATGGCTACAAAAAGGACATCAGGTAAATGTCACCAAACAATGCTTAGTTGAATTCAAGATAGGTGGATATAATGATAAGATATTGTGTGATGTCATTCCTATGGATGTTTGTCATCTATTGTTGGGTAGACCGTGGTAATATGATAGAAATGTGATTCATGATGGGCGAATGAACACATACACCCTAGAGAAGAATGGGAGGACACACATGTTACTTCCAATCAAGGATAAGGAGGTAAAGCCGGAAGTAAGCAACACAGTACTTCTCATGAGTGGGAAGGAACTTCTTATAGAGGTTAAGAATAAGGATGATCCACAGTTCATTGTGGTCAGAAAACCAAAAAATGTTCTGACTAGCACAAGAGTGGATGATTTACCAGAGGAGGTTCAGGAGCTGCTGGAAGAGTTCGCTGACATAGTAGTGGATGAACTACCTTGTTCGTTGCCACCGATCAGGAGTGTGAGCCACCATATTGATCTCATACCAGGAGCCAGTTTACCAAACAAAGTCGCGTATAGATTGATGCCGCAGGAGAATGAAGAGGTTAAAAGGCAGGTCCAGGAGTTATTGGACAAAGGATTAGTCAGGGAAAGCTTGAGTCCATGTGTTGTTCCGACAGTACTCAGTACAAAGAAAGATGGAGGCTGGAGGATGTGTACCGACTCAAGGGAGATCAACAAAATAACCATCAGGTAAAAATTTCCATTGCCGAGGATGGATGATTTGATGGACTGCTTGAGCGGAGCCAAATATTTTTCGAAGATTGATTTGAAAAGAGGATATCACCAGATTCGCATGAGAGAAGGTGATGAATGGAAAACAACCTTCAAAACCAATGAAGGGTTGTATGAATGGCTTGTTATGCCATTTGGCTTAACAAATGCGCCAAGTACGTTTATGAGGTTGATGAATGAATACCTGAAAGATTTCATCGGAAAATTTGTTATCGTATATCTGAATGATATACTGATTTTCAGTAAAATGGACGCTGAACATCTGAAGCATTTGGCCATTGTGATGAAGAGATTACAATAAGAGAATTTGTTGATAAACATAAAGAAGTCCCCATTCACGAAGACAGAGATCATTTATTTGGGGTTTGTTATTTCAGCAAATGAGTTGAGGATGGATCCAGATAAGGTGGAAGTGATCAAGAATTGGCCATCACCGAGGAATATATTCGAGGTGGGAAGTTTTCATGGATTGGCTAGTTTCTACTGAAAGTTCATTAGGAATTTCAGTGGAATCAACGCAACGATGATGGATACAGTGAAGAAAAGACATAAATCTTTTCACTGGACAGAATAGGCTGAGAAGAGTTTCAACCTATTGAAACTGAAGATCACAGAAATGCGATGCAAGCGGATTTGCAATAGGAGCGGTCTTGAGTCAAGATGACAGGCCAATTGCATATTTCAACGAGAAGCTGAATGAATCGAAAGTGAAGTACTCCACATATGACAAGGAATTTTATGCCATCATTCAGGCATTGAAAAAGTGGAGGCACTATTTGATTCCGAAGGAATTTGTTTTATATAGTGATAACCATGCCTTACAGTTTGTGACTCAATAGGAGAAGTTGAATCAGAGGCATGTTAAGTGGGTTGAATACATGCAGAATTTTATGTTTGTGATTAAACATATTTCTGGTATTGTTAACAAAGTTGTTGATGCTTTGAGTAGGAAGTTTTTGTTGTTGTAGGAATTCAAAGTCAAAACATTGGGTTTTGAGGATCTCAGAGACATGTACGTAGATGATCCAGACTTCAAGGAAGCGTATGAAGCAACTGAGAATCCAGTTCTCAGAGATAGAAGCCAGTGGGATGAATACATGATCCAGGAAGGATTGTTGTTCAGAGGCAATCAACTGTGTATTCCAAATTGTTCCATGAGGGAGAATCTGCTGAAGGAGAAACACAGCGGAGGATTGGCCAGACACTTCGGTCATGTCAAAACATTTTCAAAGCTGAGCGAATCATACTTTTGGCTAGGGATGTGATCATAGGTCAAGAAATTTGTGGACATATGTAGGATTTGCCAGCATTCGAAGGGGAGGAAGTAGAATGCGGGTTTTTATCAACCATTGCCCATACCTAAAAGGCCGTGGGATGCAATTAGCATGGATTTCATATTGGGGTTGCCAAGAACACAAAGAGGTTGTGATTCAATCTTTGTGGTGGTGGATAGATTTTCCAAGATGGCACATTTTATCCCATGTCAGAAAACTAGTGACGCAACTCACATCGCGAACCTATTTTTCAAAGAAGTCATTCGACTTCACGGCTTACAAAGGAGCATAGTTTCGGACAGAGATACAAAGTTCATAGGGAATTTCTGGAGAACATTATGGAAGAAGATGGGAACTAACTTGTTGTTTAGTTCAGTGTATCATCCGCAGATGGATGGACAGACAGAAGCGGTAAACAAAAGTCTGGGAGATTTACTGAGAAGCTTGGTGACAGAGCACCACAGCAGTTGGGACAATATATTGCCGCAGACAGAGTTTGCGTATAACGACTCAGTGAACATGAGTACCAAACAGAGCCCATTTCAGATTGTTTATGGCATGCAGTTGAGGGGAATTTCTGAATTGAGGGATTCAAAACAGACTACGACTAGGAGCGTTAGTGCAGAAGAATTCGCTGAGGTGATGAAAGAACTTCACAGCCAGGTGAAGGAGCGACTACTGAAATCAAGCCAAGAGTATAAACACAAAGCCGATCAACATAGAAGACAAATTCAATTTGAGGTTGGTGATTTGGTTCTTGCACATTTGATAAAGGAAAGGTTCCCGAGAGGAACATACAATAAATTGAAGATGAAGAAAATCGGACCCTGCAAGGTCTTGAAGAAAGTGGGAGAAAATGCTTATGAGATTGAATTACCCGATGGGATCGGAATTTCTCCGATATTCAATATCTTAGATTTATATCCATACAGAGCTGGGGAAACAGAGACTGAAAGTGATGAACAGTCAGAGGTTCAGTGGCAAAAGCAGATACTAGTTACAGATAAGCCATAGATGGAGTGCATACAGGACAAGAAAGTGAGCAAGAGGACTAGGCGGAAAGAATACTTTGAGTATCTGGTCAAATGGAAGAACCATCCAGTTGAAGATGCCAGTTGGGAGACTGAAACAAAGATTCAGAAGCATGGGCATACCATTCAGGAGCTCATGGATAGGATCCCATGAAAGTATTCAAGTGAGGGAGTATGATGCAGGAGCATCTCTCACGACAAGCGAGCCACCACGGAAGCGGAAGACAGCTGGAAGGAATCCAACACAATTTTTTGAAAAACACCTTGAAACTGTTGCGCGAACATTAATGAGGAAATTTAATGAAGCGCACTTATATATTGTAATCAGAACTCAAGCCATATGCTCTCGTCTGAAGTAGATAGAGGCATTTAATATAGTTAATGCAGGTAGATAGGATTTTAATTTTAGATTAGACAGTTTTAGAAGAAAAGAGGGAAACAGGATATAGACACCCTCATTATGCATTGTAACATAATCCTGATTATTGAGAAGAGAAGCAGAGAGATAAGGAAAAACACCCATGTACAGAGCTTGAATTAATAGAAGAGTTTAATTCAAATCCATGGTTTTGTGTTTGTTCTCTGTGTATGTATACTGAATGCTATGCTCATGAGTATTTACTTCCTGTTATGCATTTGTTTACATGCTATGTATGAATGATTTCTTGCTGAGTGTTTGAAATCTGAGAAAGGAAGTAGGAGAAAGGAGTTTCAATTGTTTCTCTATCTGAGAAAGGATTCATACAAGGAGTGCAGTTGAAGTCGTACAAAAGGAGTGCGTTGACAGAAGGCTTAGATAGTTTAACTCTTGTTCTCGTTCACCCAGAGGTGCATTTGGGCACAAGAGCCATGCAAGGAGTGCGCAGGCCAGGGAAAGTCTCTGTTGTGAATCTGAGCGGAGTATTGAAGGACTGTTGCTACAGGTGTGCGCAGAGTCAAAAGAACTCAACACTTGGAAGTGTTTGAGGATTGTCGCAAGGAGTGCGCGCAAGGGTATTCTTGAAGACTTAGAATTGTGTGAAGCTCAGGAAGAACAATATTTTCAAGTTCGTCGAAGAGAAGCACATGGAGTCTATGCTATGGAGTGTTTGAATAGGTGTTGCAAGGTTACGCGCAGGAGGACCATTTTTCACAGAGGAGTACAGGGTTCATCCCGTAGAAAACATCAAAGAGGAAGAGATCGATGGTCAGGATCTTGTGGGGAGGATTAGCAAAATCCCGTCAGCCGTTGGATCTGCCAAAGAAGTGAGGGGTTTATGGCCACGTTCGGAGTCCAAGCTCTAGGGGTCGTGAGTCGTTGGATCGTTGAACAGTTACCCGTCAGTCGTCCGATCTGACAAGGGTTGCACAGAATTTAACCCTCGTGATCAGAGTCAGAACCCCGAGAGGCATCAGGATATCGAGGTGTCGAGGTTTGGGAAATCAGAAGTCTCATGGATAAGAGGTCGGGGAGGTCCATCGTGAAAATTCCGACGAGTTCAGAGACATCCATCTGCTGGGACAGGTGGCAGGGATCGAGAGTCCATCGAAATTTTTGAGCTTCAAAAGGCAAGAGTCTGAGACCTGTTGAACCCAGGAACGACAAAAGGATCCATAGCCATAGGATCTCAGGGGGGACACGTGTCGTGTGGTCATCTAGATCAGGAATGTGGTCATCAGAGTTCAGGTAAGTGAGTGTTTATGGTTTTGTAAAGTGGCAAAGTCCGAGGTTCAATCTGATCCGTCCATTCACTAGGGACGTGTGTTAGGAATCCGAGGGGAGTCGGGGTTCAGCACATCGGAGGTCCTGAGGACAGGATCCTCTTACAATTTGGAATCGCGAAATGTGATATCCTGACAGACCAAAGGAACAGTGTGGGGCCACAGCGGAATTAGTGGAGGACAGGTGGCACGATTTATCGAAGTTCGGGGAAAGGAAAGTCCCGAAAACATTGGTATTAGGATTCACGATCCCGCGAAGTCTGAAGTCTCGACGAGATATAGGACAGTTGAAAAGTCAAAGCCGTGAGCTCATTGGAGTTTCAATGTATCGGGGATCAGGGGCCAGTGAGGCGAGTTGTTTTGGACATTGCAAGTGCAGAAATTCCGATAGGAGGAACCCCGATAGAAAAGTAAAAGGTCAGCGTTGACTCGTATCGAATTTCAGAGAATCGCGAGGAACAAACGCGTGACCACAGGACTCGTGAAATCGGGAAGTCCGATTTTTCGATAGAAGAAAGGGAGATCCCATGCGAGAGTTGTTGTGCGTGAAAATTTCCCGATAGGGAAATAGAAGGACCGGTTAGTGTTCTTCGGGCCGAGGAAGGAGGAAAGATCCTGTGAGTGGACATGCTTGCGAGTGCGCCTGCGTCAGGTTGAAATCACCGAAGCCCGAACATCGAAGTATCTAGGAGCCATTGATCCATGGGAGGACAAGTGTCATTGGATCGTAGACTCCGAGTAAAATGTTTGAAGGAAAACTGTGTGAAGGTAAATTGAAATTTGATATTGTTGAATGCCGAAGTCCTGAAGCAGACGATAGCCATTGATCTAGGTTGGATAGGTGTCACCCGGTCATGAACTTCAGAGTATTGTGCTTTGTTTTTTTTGTGAAGTAGTGTTTCGAAATATCCCGAAGTGACGAAGGCTGAAGTGGTTAAGGGTCATTGATCCCAGAGGGAGCACGTGGATCGTTGATATGTGAAGGGATGTGTGGAGGAAGGAGATTCAATCTGTTGGATAATCATTGGATCAGGGAGGACAGGTGTCAAGAGATATAACACTCCGAAAAGATTCACTTCGGAGGTTTGCGTTTGTTAAAATTTGTGAACGCCAAAGGACGAAAATCTGAAACGATGAGATTCGTTGATGTGAAGGTGGACACATAATGCTGGATCTAGGAATTCAGAGGAAAGCGAACGAAGGACGGGTCTGAAGACCCAGAGAAGATATCGGTCGTTGATCAAGGAAGGAGTCGTAGGACCATTGATTTGGTTTAGGATGCCAAATTCCTGAAGAAGGAGCAGAGCCGTTGATTATAAGGACGTGTGGCTAGAGATCTATCCATTTTAGAGAAATCTCTTCGGAGGAAAGGGATGTTTGAAAATTGAAAGTCCCAAAGGCTGGATTCGCAGAGGATATCCTGGCCACAGGTTCAAGGAGACATGTGGTAGCAGATCATTAAATCCAGAGGGTTGGAGTAAACAGGTAGCGAGGGTTCGAGACTTCAAAATTTCAAAGTTTGGAATTGCGAATAGATCTCGTCCGATTAATTCAAAGGAAGAAGATCTGGTCCGTAGGATTTGGAGAGGATAGATATAAACCGTCAATCCAAAGGTACCATCAAGATCGGTAGATCGACAGTCTCGAAACATTTCGGGGGATTGAAGGTGCATGAGCTTTAACAGGGAATCGTGTGGTCGCATGAGAACGTAGCCCGAGGAATCGGGTGTAAGGAGGGGGGATAATGGAAAGGGGCTAGCACCCAAGAAATGAAGAGCACCTAGAGCGCACAGATAGAGGGTGCGGGTATCACAGGACATGTGCACAAAGAGGAAAAAGGGGCCTGTGTATAGCTGAATTGGGTTCAAAGGGGAACCCAAAGAGTCGTTTTATCTCAGCAATTTAGAAATATATAGAGACTGGGAGGTTGACAAACCTCGCTGAGGTAGGGTGGTTGCATCAATATGTTCACATAGATGATAAATCTATAAGACATAAATGATTGGTGGGAGCAAAAAATAAAAAGTTACATTAAGAATTATGCAAGAAGAAATAACCTAATGCTTGCAGAAGCACACTCGCAAATTTTCTCGGAGACCCATGAAATATTTTTAGAATCTATACCAAAAGCCTTGTTTGAGTACATAAACAAATATGGTAATGTGTAAATTGACGCCCAAAAAAAAATTAACTCTCAAGCTTAGAAACGAGGGTCGAATGTATCTGCATGAGCGAGTCGAAATAATTATTGAATATTAGATAACAGAGCAAGCTATTGAGGATCGAACATCCCTCAATACAATAAAACACAAATTCTACATGGCATTACACGATGGATTCTTGTGCACAATTCACATACTTCTTCATAATTGTTTGCTCGACAAAGGTGCAGGGATGATTTTAAGGATGGAAATTTATTTTAAAATGTAGAAACCTTGACGAATATTACTAATCCTTCATATTCCAACTATAAATGTTTGGCGATATTTTTGTAAAAATATTCAAATTTCTAAGGATTTTATATAGTTTTTATAAAATTTTGGCGATTTTTGAGGTAAAATAATTTTATCCTATGGAATTTGGGCAAAACATTTTTAAAACAACGAATCTCGTTTTTGGAAAAACCATGGAAAATTATCCCATGAGAGAAATTTAGCCCCTAAAATCATCCATGCAAAGGTGTAGGTTACATTTTCTAATTTCAACCTCGACTTGGTACACCACTACAAAATAGCCACTGGGAAGAGAGAGAAGGAAAGTGGGCCAAATTTTTAGAAGCAACATGCAAAGATACAAAACAAGCATGGGACTACTTCTTGAGAAAATAAACATGTCCATATTCATTGAATCTGAGTAAGTCATGGTGACGCTCAAGGGTTGGATACTCTGTGATATGCCATAATAAAATAGCATACCAGAGTTCGATCGACTGAAACATAAATTTATTTGATATAGAAACAAATTTACAAACAAATGCCCAACATCCAAAAATTGGAGTGTGACAAGAGACAAAAGAAAATATAGGAGATTAATAACCTATGGACCAAACATAAGTTGAATAGATTTTTTTTTGGAGGAGATCATCCTGATAGAGCGCGTGAGCATTCTGATTTTGAAATAAATTGACCAAAGATGGCAATAACAACAGTCACGGTGATCCCTGAAAAAAGTAACAAAGAACATTTGATAGAGGCTAGCATGGGTGCCCATCAACTAGAAAACCAATCCAAAATCATGGATTATGAAGAGTCAGGACAAACAATATGCTCTCCTCCTATTCAAGAAGACAACCCTCGAATTATAGAATTCCTTCAACAAATACTTCAAATCGATGAACAATTTGCAAGATTATGTTATAGAACCGAGGAGCATGGAAATTTACATGACACACTGATTGTCGAGAAAAAAAGAAATGAAGTCGATACAATGCTCATTCACATGAAGGATATCATGGACCTGAATCCCCTGCCAAATATTATATCAAGAGAAATGTTTTTAATAGAGTATAGTGGTGAACTGACACGTCTGATAGAACGATGTCTCATTGAATATAAATACCAAATTTGTTAGACCGAAGAAGTAACTTGTCGAGAAAGAAAGAAGAAATTATTACTCCAATATCATTTGTTTGAAGACCGACCGACAAAAAAGTCGATAGAACAAATAACAAATAAGAATCCTACATCTCAGTTGAAGACCGTGATAAGTCGTGGATCAAAAAAATCTATCATTCTTAAAGAATCCATAGGACTTAATAATATTCCCCTTTGTGAAGGAGACAAAGACCCAAGAAGACATTGGTTTGTATGCCAAAATTTCTGGCATGCAACAGAAACATCAGATGAAGATAAGAATATGGTGCAATTCAGTGTTTATCTTCGACATTGTGCTCTAACATGGTTCATGAATTTCACAGAAAATCAAAGCTGATCAAAATTAAAAATAAAGAGAATTTTTTTTTATCATTTTTCAAGGTCCAATATGTCACACACTTGGCCACACAAAATATGAAATAAATAAAGCAATGACCAGGAAAGTGGGTCCACGAATATGACAAATGATTCAAATATCTACTTAGTCAAATACCAATGACAATTGATCAAAGTATACTAGTACAATGGTACATAGCCAAATTGCTAAAATGAATCATAACTCCATTATGAATTTATGAGACAACCTTGTGTGAAGACGCCTTACAGAAAGCACAATGTGTTGAGTTAGATGATGATGTCTCATCGACTTCCTCGTCGATAGAAAAGATAGAAGAAAAAATAGAACATTTACAATAGACCATTCAAAATCTATCCTTAATAAGAAGAGAAGTGTGGTGTAACACATGTTGTGAAGATGGTCATACAAAAAATACTTTAAGTCTTAATGATCAAGTGCCAGGAGAAGCATATGCATGACGAGTGAAAGAGGAATCATATTGTAACATATGTGAAACTTTGACCGACCATACTGTACAATATTTCCCACACAACTTGAAAAATACCAAGTGGTTCCACATTTGTGAAATGCACAGCCACAAAACATCTGAGTGTTATCTAAATGCATGAAATAGAAATGTAAATACATTCTATCACACCAAAGAAACCGATCATAATAAAAACTATGGAAGAAGAACCGATTATTATGGTCGAGGTTGTGGTCTAGGTGGTCTAGTTCGATCCCGATTCCAAGGTCTGGGTTGAGGTTGAGGTCGACCTTACTATTACAAATTCAGGAAATATTACCACATTATCCCGGACTGCCCAATAAAATATCAGGTTGAATTCAAATTTTGTAATGTTTGTGGCTTTGGAGACAATTCACTAGAAGATTGTCCAATAGTACTGGATAACATCATGACAAAAAATAATGTTAATATCCTACATGCAGTCTCCAAATAAGAAGTTTTAAATTCAAAGAAATTATATGTCATCACTAGATCGGGTGCATGATTGGATAATATCCCTTACATGATCGATAGACATGGAAGTCTAGTCAGTTTCTAAATCCAAATAAAGAAGAACAAATTATGAGGGAAGCGCTTAAATTCTTTAGAAATTATAACCAAGACCAGCCAAACAGAGGAAGACAAAATGAATAAATTGTACAAGAATTCTTATAGCTCTTAAAAGAAAAACATTCAGTCAGTCAATTGCTATATCTTCTTAATATACTAAGAGAGTATAAAGAAGGACAAATTCCATCTAAGGATGTCAGAAAACTCTCCTATACGAATAAATATTATGACCCACTGGTCGACTTGGAAATTCATGGAGTTTTGATTAGCTAGGAATTCAATGACTTTGGATCACAAGTAAATATCCTACCTTGGGATACATGGATATGGTTGGGTCAGCCTTCATTATCACCAACACTAAATTACCTAAAGATAATATATCAAAGATTAATAGAGCCTATTGGTATACTAAAAAATCTTGAAAATTATATCATGGGTATACCAACATCACTCGACTTCAAAGTAATTGACTTACTCAATGGAATGTCATCATATGCAACACTTTTCGGTCAGCCACGAGGACGACAAATGAAAGAAAATATCTCCCTTGAAAAAGATATAATCATGTTAAAATGGAATGGAAGAAAAATAATAATTCCTCTCAATCCTAATGAAGGGAAACATTGGAGTGAGTCAGTGTATGGATACCATGAAGCATGATGTATGTACCAAATAATCAATGAAGAAAGATATTTCGTTGAAACAAACCCAGAAGGAGAAAGCTCAACATAATCTCCCTTGTCGGTCGGACACAACTCCGACTGAGATCTGTACAACTAGAATATTGAAAATTATGATGTGCACTCAAAATATTTTTGGACCATTGAAGCCATCCCAATTAAAAATTCCATAACATGCTATTCAACTCAAGAAGTACCTATATTTTATGAAAAGAGGCTTCAACAAACCCCTACACTTATTCCAACCGACAACATGGTGAAAGAGTTGCTACATTAAAATGAACGTAACATTCCATCAATGCATGTCAAGGAAGTTTCTAAATATGTTGGAGAATAAGGAAGAACTCAAATCTTGGTAGAAACCTGTACAGAACGAGCCACACAGTGGTGGGAAACACATTCCCCAAGAATGAAAACATGGACAATTATATCAAGAAACTTTGTATAATGTTTCAGAGAAATGAAACTATCCAAAGTTGTTGATATTCCCATTTTCAATATTGGGTATGATCCAATCGAAAATATTCACCATTGTGAGAATGAATGGCGTAGAATAGGATATAGAGATGAAAGGGTATGGCCCCACATTTTTCCAAACACATTAGATAAAATACAAAATAAATTGTACAATATCAAAGAAGCTTGTGGCCATATTCTAAATTGGTCATACATCAAAGAAAAAATTATCCAAGAATTCAAATTCACTCCGAAGGAGGAACATATAAGAGAAATAGCACAACAAATCAATTTTTTTTTAGAAAACCCAAATCCAACTACACAAAAGGAAAAGGGTAAGATGACAGTCAATCTAGGCTCAACATCGACTTGCATCCTTGTTTCAACAGAAAATAATGGAACTATGACAACACGAAGAATCGACATGGAGAATATAAGTTTTTCGGGCCAAAGCTTCCGATGGAAAAGTGATCACCCGACATTGTAAAACAATGTAAAATCAGTACTAAAGATATCTAAGGAAGAAAAAAAAGATCAAGAATAGCTTGACTTCTCATAGAGCTTCACCAGAATCGAATAAGGGGAATGTTATATCGATGACGCAAAATCAATTGAGTGGGTCGATGATGAAATCAAAACTGAAGAATTCAAGATATCAAATGACAATCGACCAAAAATGGCAAGAGTAGGAAAATATTGGATAGAGAAGGAGACAGAAGACATAGTATACTTAAATAATATCCATATGTATTTGCACAATACTATAAAGATCTAAAAGGACTTGTATAAGAAATGGGAGAAATGAAAATTGAACTCATTCTAGGAGCAAAACCAATCAAAAAGAGACCTTACAAATTAGCTCACAAATACAATCCCATCATTCATAAGGAAACCAAAGGAATGCTATCAAAAGGAATCATATATCCAATCGATAAAGTTGAATGGGAAATTCCTATGGTGGTTCAAACAAAGAATCACCACCCTAAGAAGTTAATAGTTAGCGTCGACTTCAGAGGTCTCAACAAACTAGCTTTAACAGATCTATTTCCCACTCCCTTCATTGATGAAATAATTAATGAAGTCGCAGGTCATGAATTTTATTCATTTACAAACAGATTTTCAGGATATAATCAGGTACTAATATCCAAATAGGATCAACCGAAGAAAATATGTGTCTCATAATTTGGCTATTTTTCCTATAAAGTTATTCCATTTGGACTGAAGAATACCCCAACATTTTTCTCAAGAATAGTGGCCAAATCATTCCAAGAATATATATACAAAACTATGGTTTTTTACTTCGATGATTGGATGATATACATCTTATTAAAAAACTATATACAATGTCTTAGACTGATGCTTCAATGATGTAGAAAAATCATGCTATCTCTTAACATTAAGAAGTGCATCTTTGCCACAACGATTTTCATTTTATTAGGCCATGTGGTATGCAAAGATGGTGTAAAATTCGACATGGAAAAGATCAAAATCATCCTCTACTTGAAGTCGCCTGTAAATTAGAAAAAAATTGAAATCTTCCTTTAACACACTAGAGACTATAGAAAATATATACTTCGTTATTCATATATAACATTCCTAATGGATGAGATTCTCAAGAAAGAAATTTATTTCATATGGAGTCCAAAAAAGATAGGAATAACTCAAATTCCTAAAGAATAAACTAATTGAAGCCCTGATATTAAAACTTCTCGACTGGTCGAGAAGGTTTCACATCCATGTCAATGCTTTGAATGTTGTTGTCAGGTCGGTTCTATCGCAACCGTATGAAGACACAGTTGACCACTCAAATGCGTATGCCAGTCATAAATTGAACAAAGAAAAAATGAACTATTCGACCATGGAAAGGGAAGCTTTGTCGATGATATTTGAATTTAAAAAGTTTCAACATTACCTACTCACCAACCCTTTCACATTCTTTAGATATCATCAAGCATCAAAATATTTAGTTAATAAACTAGTTCACCAAAGAAATATTTGCCACTGGTTGCTATTATTCTAGGAATTTGAATTTGACATAATCGTGTGACCTAGGAAAAAAACATCTGACCTTACCATCTATCTCAAATTGAAATAGGAGAGGACCCGACAGGCATAGATGATGAACTCCTAGATGCACATCTATTTTGAGTCGAAGCTACCCCAAAATATTTGGAGGATATAGAAAATGTTTTGGAAGACAAAAACACTCTAGAGGATCTCCCAACAAATAAAAATAAGGTGTTATCCCTAAAAGAAACACCATTCACCCTTATAAATGGTTATTTGTACAAAATGGGACACAGTGACATCCTAAGGAGATGCATTCTTGAGCATGAAAGAGAAGACATTATTAATGAGGCCCACAAAGGACTAGTTGGGGGCCACTTCCAGGCCAACATGACAACTCAGAACATACTTCAGGTGGGTGTATGGTGGTTGAATTTACATAACTAATGTCAGGATCATGTTAGGAAGTGTGATAGTTGTCAAAGGATCGGGCGACCTCTGTGGAAGAATGAAATGACACTAATCTTAGTGAACTCCAATCAAGCATTTGAAATCTGCGTTGTCGACTTTGTTTTCCCTATTCCCCAGAGAGAAAAATTAATCGACACCAAACATATTATTATTGCGGTAGAATATGTGACCAAATGGGTAGAATCTGAACCAACTGAATCATGCACCAAATAAGTTGTGGTGAAGTTCATTTACGAGAACATAATCACAAGGTTTGGATTTCTACTTACACTAATCAGTGACCAGGGAACACACTTTGTAGATGAAACAATCCAAGTCCTACTAAAGAATTTTTTTATCGATCATAGATTAAAAACAACATATAACCCCCAAGAAAATGGAGTGGTCAAATGATTTAATAAAACAATGCATAAAGGACTCTCCAAAATCTATGGTATCGACAAAAATGACTAGGATGAAAAAATTCCTGCAGTATTATGGGCATATAGATCGGTTTATAAACGATCAATTGGGCATAATCCATTAAATTTAGTCTATGGGAAAGAAGTCATTATTCCATTTCACTTTTGGTCCAACTCGGATAGGGTAGAAGATGTGGCTAAATTTGACCAAGGCAGAAGCATGAATGACTGATTGTACCAATTAAATAAGCTAGAAGAAGGAAGATTAATTGTAATGCACCATCAAGAAGTAAAAAAAAAATAATAGAAAGCATGGAACGACCGTAATTTAAAGAAAAAGGACATCGGGATATTTGGTTTTGTTATACGATAGTCAAATAAATGGAAAACCAAGAAAGCTAGAGACAGGATGGCTTGGGACTTATGTTGTTGAAGACATTTGACCGAACAGAGTGGTTCCACTTCGAACCTTGTTAGGGAATCC
Source organism: Picea engelmannii (assembly GCA_009831015.1). Taxonomy (NCBI): domain Eukaryota; kingdom Viridiplantae; phylum Streptophyta; class Pinopsida; order Pinales; family Pinaceae; genus Picea; species Picea engelmannii. The sequence continues at coordinate 162,869 of ML785073.1, forward strand.
ATTCAATAAATTAATTAATGGAGCCCGTTTAAAAAAGTATTATACATAGAAGGTGAGAAACCATGTTGGAAAAATTAGCAGGAAATATTCCAGTAGGGACAGACCAAAGATGGAAAGGAAAATATAATAGTTTGGTCGAAGTCGGAAAAATATAGACTAATCACGTCATCAAGAAAATAAATCATGTTTGTATTAATAAACCAAAGTCAGTTATAAAATTCAGGTATAGGAAATCGATAGAGGGAAATATAAGTATTAAATAACTTTCAAAGCCTCAAAGAAAGAAACAAAAAACACTATGGAGAGAGAATTAAGCCCCTGGTCAAGCCATAGACTAAGTAGAACAAGACATGATCAACGCACCACTCCATCTCCTGACTTAAGATAAATCCTCGTGAAAATACATATAATTGATCAAGACAGATCCCAATCAAGAAAGTGATATTCAAGCGAGTGTGGTTCAAGTGAGCATGGTTATCATACAAACGGGGGGTAGTACAAAAAATAATAGGAGTGAACTAGTTATCAAGAACATCGACTATGTATATCCAACAATAACTAACTCGATGAATCAATAGAAACAATCGGTTGATCCATATACCGACCATGCATCAATAGAAGATACCTAGTCATTCGAACACAAGAAAACACCGACCATGAAAAAATTGACTCCAGAAAAGATGGTGGATTTAAGTCGTAGAAGAAAAGGACTAGAGAGAATGATTGAAAAATTAATTATCGACACAACAGAGAAGACCTTTGCGCAACCACCAATATAACTGTCATATTTCTTGACACGTACAATAAGCAATTGTAAAATGATTAAATTAATGATCGATAGGACCTGCAGGAATGCCAACTAAGAAATAACCTAGCCATCCACTCATACAATTCAACCATATCTCCAATAATTATGACATAAGCACATGAATCTAGGGAACAAATAGATGCATTTAATCAGATTTTCATCAACCGCTTATAAATTTGGAAAACGCATATGAATTTTCCTCACTATTATTTTCTCCCCCACAACCGAGTATAGAGCAAACTGCACAACCAAAATAACTTGCAACCTCTCTTGACTTGCTCAATACCAAGAATTTGGACTTACAAATGTCGAGAATGAGAGGACAAGTCTCGAAGGTAACAAAAGGGTCAAGACCAAGACAAAGGTTCGACAAAACAACAACGACATCACTGCAAATTCGTATGAAGAACATCTTGATGTCACTACTAGAGGAGATGGATCAGAGCAAGTAATGGAAACAATTTACAGAATGGGGAATGGAGAATGGTTTTTGGAAGCATGAAACCAAATTCCTAGGAAAGGGTGGAATGAGGCACATGTTGGAAGCATCACAAGTCATTAACTTAGGGTGATGGAAGGAAGAAGAAGAAAATCTTATTGTCAACCTATTTCATCATGGATACATTTCGCTTGACCACCCCATATAAATAATATGTAGGATTATTCACTGAATTACCGGTATGCCAAATATGAGGTCACATTGCTGAAAAAATCAAATGCTAGTGATTAGATGCATTTTTTAACTGGTTCAACGACAAACAAAAATTCCAAGGGACTACTCATAAAAAAAATCACCAACCTATGGACAAGGTGGACTTCCATAATTGTATCTATGTGCTTCTCACCAAACGTTTAGGCATCCTATGTCTAGATAACAATGATACAATCAATATGCCAAGTATTTCAGAAAGAGGAAACTTTCAACTGGTTGGATTACCTGGCTAACATCATCTAAATTAACTTCAAATCGTTCCAAGAAAATGGTAAGGCTATTAAGTTACCCTCTTTATTAATCTGGATAAAAATGGAGCAGTACAATCCAATCGGTGAGCATTCATTCACAATCAATTAATTACTAGTGATGGAAAAGTATAAAAAAAAATCAACAGAACAAGAAGGTACTTCTGGTTTGATGACACCCCAAGAAATGTTTCGACAATGGGTCAGAAACCTGGAATAAGTTTCACATAGGTGATGGGTCGAGAAACCAGTACATTGGGCCTTTCCAACTCCTTTCCACATTCAACTAGAAATCGACTGGACCAAGCTTTGGTTCAGAGTCGAGTCGACCCTAGAGCTAGAGGAACTTTATTATCAACTGACAACGGAAGAAATATTCATGGAGCTAGAAATATAGATAGAATAGGAGATATAAATTCCTCCTGAAGTTAACCAATTATGATTTCCCTTGATTCTTCCTCTTACCGATGGAGAGAAGGAGGAGGAAAGAGAAGGAAAGTTTTATGCAATTCCCTTTGTTGAATACTTGGAATCCATGGAAATCATCCCCGCAAATCCATCACTAGGAAAAATAAAGCATCCAATGAAAAATGAAAAAGCTAAAAATGTTTCCGGATTCGAAGAATTAGCCATCGACACAGAAGAAATTTGGTGAGAAAATTTTTAGTCGAAAGAAGGTATTGACTTCAATGACCCCATTATCCAAGAAACAATTACTAGCATTACAAGAAATATGGCTGTGAAAATAAAGAAAATAGAGAGGTAGACTCGACAAGAGACTACCATGATGAAGAAGATCTATAGTTCATCGTTCGAACCTAGGATGAACGAAGCTATGGAAAAATATAAGATACAAAAGAAACAAGTTAGGAAAATTAAAAGTAAAATTTAACAGATTGAAACAAGATAATCCCATAAGAAGAAGATCCTTGAGGAACAACCCACCATTGTTACTTCAACGCAGGTCACAACCAACCAAACATAATGGGAACCCAATCCAAAGCTAATACTAGGAAAGAAAATAATGATTGAAGAAACAATTGACTTAACAAGAGACTCACCTCTAACCAAGCCAATAGTCGTAGTAGAAGAACGACCAATAAAGAAGAAGAATGGAAAACTTATAATTGGTAAGTCTCTAGAAGCAACAGAGTCCAACCAACCATTTGAGTCGATCAATGAGAATATTGATATCTACCACTTAGAACAAAAACAGTCGGGAAAAGAAGTACTAGTCCATTCAATGCATCTGGTCTATTCAATACAACAGTAGGAGTCGGTCGAACAAGTACAAAAGCAGACGGTCCATCCATTTGAAGTTAAAGAGAAGTCGATCATCTAGCAAGAAGTCAATATATAGGAAGGAGAGAACTAGGAAGTCGACACCCATGATTCTAATATTCATAAACCAGGTTCAGACGACTCAATGACAAGCACATTAACATAACCAAAATGAATAAAGCAACAAGAAAATATAGGAGATGAGCATATGGAGGAAACCCTTCAAGAGAACCACCATGTTATCCTACAAAAATACAAATATCAAGATATAGAACAAGGTATGACACATGATCAACAACCTCCATTGCAAAAAGAAATGCAAGAAACATGACGAGAGGAATCAGAAAAATAAGAAATTGTCCAATAGAATAACCCATATGTACAACAACAAACTCATTCCTTTGCACAAGAGGCATAAACAAGTCAATATAAATACAGATCGTCAACAAGAAATTCAAGAAAGAGTAAGAAAAATAAATCGTCAAAAATCACCCTTAAGACGACCCAACCAAATAGCCCATTGAACTCAGTTGTTGTGTAGTGTCCCCAAGGCCGAGCCCCGCTACAGATCATGTTATATGCAAAGAATTGTAAATATGTTCTATAGGCTGGTGAGCCAAGTTTT
>ML785073.1:190687-276766 GCA_009831015.1 Picea engelmannii
ACCTGATGCCATACAATTTATACCAATTTATACCAGGTGGGAGGGCCAAAATGTAGCTACCCAGTGCCCATACCACAAAATATGGGCGAATTAAACCATAAACCTCGATTTTACCAAATGTCTGGGCGAAGAAGCTATCAAAAGTTCCCATACTTCTAGAAATTTGGCTAATGGAAGCTTGTCCCTCCAAATTTTAGGGGCGAAATATATTTTTCTTTCCTCTATCTCCCCTAAAAACAAGGGCTAACCCTGTACACGATTTTTCCCCTAAAATAAATTACGGGCTAATGATATAAGTTTTAAAAAATCACTTTAATACAAAAAATTCGATCAATAAAAAATTGGAAGCCCCTAAATTTTGCCCATGGGCAAAATTTTGCCCCTAAAATCATCTATGCCATGCATGGCCGAGAGTTCATCCAAAACCCTAGCTCCTTCTAGCCTATAAAAGAAGGGGTAGGGGTACTATTTGGAGGAGGAAAAAGATAGCGAAGAAACTATGCCCATTTGCCAAATCCATTTGTCCCAACCCTTTAGCCTTTCCTCAAGCCTAAGGAGAATTAACGCAAAGCAGTTGGAGGACAAAAGAAGAGGAGGAGCCCAGGATCAGGATCAAGGAGCGGTGGTCGGTCTCGACTTCAAATTGTAAGTTGATTTATTTTGAAAATAATAAAAGAATACGTTTCCCGTCCTAATGCATGAGTTATACGTGGTTTGTGTAATTTATGCTTAATTTTTAACCCTCAAGTAGAAAAGTAGCATGCATGCGTAGTGTTTTGTCTTCATTGTAGGTTAACTTTGGAAGGAGCCGCACGAGCAAGGAGTCAAGAGCACAACGGAGGATCTACACCAAACATTAGTAAAAAGGTTAGTAGTTCCTTTCCATGCATATGTCCTGAAAGAGGGGTTTAAGTTTTGGGTGGTAGGTTAAAAGGTCATTACTTTAAAGGTCAAAATTTGCATGCAAATCAGACCCTAGTTTGCTAGTCCGTAGGGTATTATTTCCCAACAACAGAATTGGCGACTCCACTGGGGATGATACTCTTAGGGTTTCCGGATTTAGTTGAGGTTTCTGGGTAGTTTAAAGGATTGGATTTTCTGTTTCTTTGTTTGTCTATTTTCTGTTAGGTCAGAACTAGCAGGGAACCTGGTTCTTTATACCAGTTTTTCCTTGACTGTTGCTTGACGTCAATACCCATTCCCTAACCTTCTACAACCCACGTTTGAACGCCTGTTGTAGAGGTTTCAGTAGCGTGTAGGATTTGGAGAGCTCGAGAGGCGGTCCTCCTCTTCCCTGTCAGAATTATACATTCTCAGGGGGCTTTCTGGATCCTGTCTGAGTCTTGCTGGTTCATAGTCTTGTCTCAGTTTGCTTGATTGGATTTTGTTATTTCTTGCAGTTATTTTTCTTGTTGTTAAGAAGAAGCATCCAAGCCTTTAGGAGACCCAGGTTATCAATACCAGAGGCCCCTTTTAGGTCTGGGCTACCTGTGTTTAGTTTTGTCTTAGAGTTTATACATACACGCGGCCTGTGCAAGTGCAGCCCGCGGGTAGACGTGCTCTGTTGTAAGTCAGCATGCGTTTGCACGCATGCTGTTTCAGTGACAGTAGCGGGCTTGACAGGTTGCTTTTCAATCAGGGTGGGGCAGTCATCCCCTCATGTGGTGAGAAGTGTTCCTCTCAGGGGTTTGAGTCTAGGGTAGCACAGTTAGTAGGTTAGGGTCTCTTACCCTTAGCCTGTTTTTTCTTAGTTGATAATTGATAGAAAAGATAAAAAAGAAAAATTGTGTTTTATGGTTTTTAGACAAGCGTAAGAGTCAGTGCTTTCTGGATTGCTATTGTGTGTCTTTGCTCTGTTCTTTGCGATCTGCACCTTAAGCCAGAATTTTATTTTGTTTTCTTGGTTTTGTGCTTGTTGGCATTTTCCCTTTGTTGCTTCATTTAGCACTTAAATAAAATATATATATATATATATATATATATATATATCTTTTTCATTTTCTTCTTTGTTTGAAGATTGTGTTTCTGCATCAATAGCTAGGAAGAATTCTTTTGTTCATAAGTTTTTGCAGTGCATTTAGAGCATAAGTAGCTCGTAGGCGAGAGAAATTCATTTATGTTTGCTGCATGAAATCTTAGAAAAATTGAAAAGAAAAGAAGTCTTTCTTTGTGAAAAGTTATTGATTTTTGCATTCAGTAAAAGTTTTTGTTTCCAACATTTTTCATTCGTTTTTGCTTTGAGTCTTTACACACCATCAGTTTCACCTTCATACCTTGTGATGTAAAAAAGCCCATAAAAGAAATGCTAATTTAAAATCTATTAGAATTTTTGTTTGTAGGGTTCATACACTAGCTCAGGACTAGGGCCTTGGAATAGGTTGGAGAGGAAACTCTCCAAGGCCACTCAAAAACAAACATTGGAGTCTATGATAGGGAGTGTAGAAGTCAAGTTTCGTGGAAGCTATCCAGGACCCCCCTCTAACATAGGGGCTAAACACGAGGTCGCGTAAGGAAAGGTAGCAGAGATAACCCCTCCAAAGCCGGACCGAGCGTAGTGGAGAACACATATCGAGGATTTGTTTTGGGATTCCATCGTTTGCATTTGCCATGGGGCTTCGTGGGTCTCGAATCCATTCGAGGTCCTCAGTTGTCTTCCGGACCATTTTCTCTCGATACCCTTAACAGGTTTCGGGCTTGATACCCTGCTCATTGTGGTCTACCCGACTATCGACTGTACCCGCCTGGTGACTGTTCACGTGCTGGCAAACTAGTTGCCAATCTTTTTTAGGGACATACACAGGTGACTACGGGGGTATACCGCGGTACCTAGGACAGACATTGGGCCACGCTTTGCAGAGTATACCCGGAGGGTGCTTCCATTTTCGAGTTGCACTTGCACCGGTAAGTTTCTCTAGTGTTGGTTGTTGTAAATGTTCTTCAAAATAGTTAGTGATTTCTTGTCTTATCTTTTAGGGGCTTCTTTTTTAGTGTGTGTTATTGTTTGATCGTGTAGAATACCTTAGCGTGTCTTGGATCTTCTCACACAGTGGAGGATCCCGAGCTCCACCGGTCACGAAGGCTTCTCGGCCTGCCACCGGTTATACTAGAGCCACCCCCACCACCATTGAGGCGGAAGCTAGACCAACAAGGGTCTTTCGAAGCAACCGGGTTGCAAACCATTGTGCTCGAACAACTCCTGGAGGAATCAACCGCCAATCTTAGTTCGGTTGAAACCCCAACCACTGATACTTGGCCATCGATCAGTGTACCAATCCAGTTTTACGAACACCTGTCAGTGCCTCATACAGCTATGGAAACAAACGTTGTTACTTCCTCTAGGAATTCTTCCATTCCCACCACCGTTTCTACCACAGGAGAAGCATCTCCTAACTTGCCTTCGTCGGCCCGGGCCACTATGGTCTCAGCCGCAACTATGTCGCACAGTGCACTGAACCCATCTATCACGGCGGCCACAAATCCCTTCACACCTAGTGCGACAGGCTCTCCGTTCTCATATGATATGCCTAGTTTAGGCACAAGTCCTGCACTCAGTCACTCTAGTTTACAGACTTTGGGTCTGGGGGCAGGGAGCTCTAACGCTCCTCTGCAAGGTCAACTTGGGGGCATTCCTATCCCTTTTAATGATTTTCCTTACACTGGAGGTCATATCTCTCCTTCGTCCCCTTCGCTTGGTGGTCTGCATCAGCAGTCCACCGGGCAACCTACACACACGTGTTTATTTGGAGCCGGGAGTCAAGGAAAACCTATGCAAAATCTTCGGGTAGGTTCGTCACCATTTGTTTGGAACGAGACGTTTGGTAACAACACTATCACATCCAGTGCTTTCCCATGTTGGGGCACTCCCCTCTTTGGACAGTCTACTCTGGCGCAGGGTACTATTCCTGCGCCAGGGGCACATATAGCAGGACTTTTGAACTCAAGACAAGGATCTGTTCCCTCCTCTGGAATGTTGTTCTGGGGTAATTTTTTCCACAGTCAATGGAACCCTGGACAGACTTCTATGCCTCTCCCATCAGGACCGGCATGGGGTAATCCTTCCCAAAGTCCATCAAACACGATGAATGCCCAACATCCTATGTTCTTTATGGGGAATCAACCAATGATGTATCCACTGATGCAAAACCCTTACGCTGGTCAGGGCCATGGTTTCTACCAAAATCCGGGCCAACAACCAAACTTTTCATGGCAACCTGGTGCCAGTCAAACTCCAGGACCCTTTTTCCCAGGCTATTAGCAACAACCCAAACTACCATTCCTGGCAACGTTACACTTGCCAGATTTGACAAGGTTGTTAAATGATCCTATTTGTCACGATCCACGTTGGCCTCCTATGCCAACAAAGTTGCCTTCGGACATCCCAAAGTTCGAGGCCAAGCCTAACAAAGATCCAGGTGATCACGTGACTACTTTTCATCTTTGGTGTTCATCTAACTCATTGAAAGATGACTCCGTCCAGTTGCGATTGTTTCAACGTGCTCTTATCGGGAGTGACGTGAAATTGTACATCAAGCTTGATCACTCCAGATATTCTTCTTTTGGCGAACTGGCTATGGCCTTCCTTAACCATTTCCAGTTACCTGTGAGATACAACGCGGGCATGGAGCTGCTCGCCAATTTCGAACAGACGACAACATACCATATCTCTGATAATATTCGAGAGTGGAGACGCCGAAAGAGTCTCATCAAAGTACCAGTCCCACCAGCATTCCTGCTTGAGTGGTTCCTTAAGTCTTTAGTCCCACAATTATCCAAAGACGTCGTGACTTCAGGAGTTTTCTCCGGAGAAGATGCCATCATGAGGGCTCAACAGTTTGAGCTCATCTATTCTCAGTCTAGTTTATTATACAACATCTTTTCGGATGCACCACGATCGTTACTGGATAAAACTAGACAGAGAGATGGACCACATGCCGATGGTATTGTTGGTTCAGCACAAACCAAGCCCGCTGAGCAATTAACAAAACAATTGCAACAGTTATCTATACAACACTAAGTGGCCAACCAGACTACTGCTTTGGCTGCTCCTCCTACCCAAACATCGGAAGTACACTCCGTGCAGACGACTAACCCAAAGGCCACCCAGCAGCCTGAAGGGAAGAAAAAACAACGCAAAAAGGGTAAGGGGGATAAAAAACCCACTGATAATGCTGGCAAGGGCACCACAGAAAAATGGAAGGCGAGGTATCTGTGCAACTTGTGTGTGGAAGACCACCCGACCCATCTATGTCCTCGACTTGAAGAGGCCCAGAAGTTTGTCACATAGCAACAACAAGTCGTGTTGACTAATCCCTTTCAACATGGGAAAAATTTAACTCAAGCCTCTACAAGTGCTGAAGGGGGCAGCCAAGAAACCTACCCTCCCACAAACAATCCCTCATCTGCGAACGTATATATGGTTAGGGGTGATGCTTTAATAATGACTAGAGCGCATGACTATAGTAAACCAAGTGCCTCTGAGAAGGGAAAATAAGATGAGATCCCATATCTTCCTCTACAGATCAAGAAGACATTGGGTGAGACAATGACATGCATTCCAAAGGGTGCATTTAAGAAGGCTTCTCACAACCCAAACGCAAGGGCCGCCCAGAATTACTCTGTGGTGGAATATTTATCACAAACCCCTTGTGCGATGTCCGCTTTGGAGGTCCTCCAAAGCTGCCCTGCTCAAAGGAAAGCTTTGTTGACTGCTTTAGGCTCTACTGAGACTTGTAACCCAGGTACCATCATGTTAGATACGAACGACTTAAAACCTCATCTTCCTTACCACGTCACGTTTCAGGTAGTAGTGGCTCATCCCACAAAAGCTTTTACATGGAATATCTTCCGCACGGTGGTCGACGAGGGCGCTTCGACTTGAGTTATGTCGTTAGCATGATGGAAGGCCATTGGTCAGCCTGCTTTGTCTCCATCACCTACTCTCCTCACTGCGTTCGACGGTCGTTCTTTCCAACCACATGGCATCGTTCCTTCTTTTCCTGTGCAGATAGGAGGGAAGACTGTGTGCGTCGAAGTAGAGGTAGTCGATGCTCCCCTCGACTATAACCTCTTGTTAGGTCGGAGATGGACTTATTCTATGCAAGCTGTGGTTGCTACAGTTTTTCGAGTCTTGTTGTTTCCACATGAGGGTCGGATAGTGACCATTGATCAATTGTCCTTCTCTAGGCCTGACCTAGCTTTGAAGGCATCCACGGTTCCCATGATTGATAATCCGCAGCCCGGTGTCATTAATGTTGGAGTTGGTTTGTGTCCATCCTTGATGGGTACCTTCAATTACCCACCTCCTCATGACGATGTCAAGTTTATATCGAATCACCACAAGGCTAAGCTTTTTCATGTTTCGTCGTTCCGCATGACTTACTTTGAGGATCCGTGGATTCTTCCTTCCCCATCAGCCACGATGGATGAGACAGGGCACTCTGGCATGTCCATGCCCTTTTCGGTCACTGAAGTAGCATACTCTTTAGTCTAGCAAGCTTCAGCTAACCCTGATCTGACTCCCGCACAAGAGTTGGACCCACTTCCAGAGCCTATTTGGGCTTAGGGTTCTCTTGCTACCACTGATTCGTTAGACATAGTCTTGCCTTCTGACGAAGCAGTAATCGAAGCAATGACTAGTCCGGACAAACCTTGGGAAGATATTCATCACAGATCATATTTCCTCCCAGAGTTACACAGAATTGAGGCAAGAGAATTCACTATCACCATGACGGGAGATCAGTCGTGTCCTATTAACCTCTTAGCTACACGGGAAATTTATGCTGAGGGAAATATGGTGACTATCGCTGAAACCATCCCTATTAACATCTCCCGCAACCATGGCGTCATGGAGAATGTCTTCGTCGGGGCGGATTGCTCCCCTGAAGAGGTTCAGATTTACACGGATCTTTTCAAAGAATTTCGCGACGTTTTTTCCTGGTCTTATGAGGAAATGCCAGGTATTGATCCGAAAATAGTTGAACATGAAATCACAACGTATCCTGATGCCAAGCCTGTTCGACAAAAACTTCGTCCAGTTAATCCTAGGAAAGAAACAACCATTAAGATGGAGGTTGAGAAATTTCTCAAGGCAGGGTTCATTTACCCTATCCATTTGACTCAATGGGTGTCAAACCCTGTGTCGGTCGATAAAAAACAAGGCACGATTCGTGTATGTACCAATTTCCGTGATTTGAACAAGGCATGTCCAAAAGATAATTATCCAACCCCATTCATCGACCAGATCATTGATGAATGTGCGGGTTGTGAAGCCTTTTCATTCATGGATGGTTTTTCAATCTATAATCAAATCCAAATCAAACCTGAGGACCAACACAAAACGACATTCATTTGTCCATGGGGTACATTCGCTTATCGTAAGATGCCTTTTGGCCTCAAGAATGCTGGAGCCACTTTCCAGCGGGCCATGTCTTTTGCATTTCATGACCTCAAACATATAGTCGAGGCCTATCTAGATGATTTAGCATCACGCTCTCGCAAGCGAAAGGATCATCCTATGCACCTCAGACTAATCTTCGAACGCTGTTGCTACTTCAGGATTCGCTTGAATCCCAACAAGTGTAGCTTTTGCGTCACATCAGGACGTTTGTTAGGTTTCATTGTATCAACAACAAGGATCATGGTGGATCCTCTTAAGGTGGAGGCAATAATCCAGTTGCCCCCCCAATGCACAATCTTACAACTTCAAAGTCTTCAAGGCAAGGTGAACTTCTTACGATGCTTCATCGTCAACTATGCCGAAATAACCAAGGGATTTATGCGTTTACTTAAGAAAGATCCTTTTTTTTGGGGATGAGGCCGCTCAACGCTCTTTTGACGCATTAAAACACGCCCTCACAACCGCGCCTTTGCTACGGCCACCTAATTATAACAAGGATTTCCTATTATATCTGGCTGCCACAGAGTCAACTATAGGCGTGGTTTTAGTTCAGGAAGATGATTCGTTTTCGGAATACGTGATCTATTACCTGAGCCGAGGCCTTGTAGGACCGAAACTTAATTATTCCCATCTCGAAGAACTTGCATTGGCAGCAGTTCATGTTGTTCAACGGTTCCGTCACTATGTTCTATTTCGCAAGACCACCGTCGTTGCTGTCGTGAATCCATTCCAGTACATGTTGACACGACACGTTATCGATGGAAAAATCAGTAGATGGATGGTTATCCTCCAAGAATTTGACTTAGAATTTGTTTCAGCAAAGTCCAAAAAGTCATTGGTCTTAGCAGAACTTATTTCAGAACTTCCGGTTGAGTTAGGTGACGTTGTGCCTGAGGAATCGCCTATCCGGGGGGATATGTTTTTGATTGAATCTTCAGATCCCTGGTACGGAGATATACTGATCTATCTCCAGACTTTGAAGTGCCCCACCTCTGCTTCTCGTGATGAGCGTCAGCGGATACGCCATCAGGCTAAGAACTACCTCATACTCGATGATACGTTGTATCGAAGAGGGGTAGACTGCATCTTGCGTCGATGTCTCACTCATGAGGAGGCCATAGTGCTCAACGATTTTCATACAGGAGCTTGTGGTGGTCACTTATCTGGGTTGGAAACAACCCAAAAGATTTTACGAGTAGGTTACTTATGGCCCACACTTATCAAAGATTGTATCGAGTCGGTTAAGAAGTGTCATCCGTGCCAAATCTTCTCTCGGAAGATGAGGGCACATCCAGCTCCTATGTTTCCGGTCATCACAGTTGGTCCCTTCACAAAGTGGGGGATTGATTACACTACATTCAACCCCCTATCAGCAAGGGGGCACCGCTATATCATAGTAGTTGTCGACTACTTTACTAAGTGGGTCGAAGCTATGCCAACGTTTAAAGATGACGGAGAGACTGCAGCTCTCTTTTTATTTAACCAAATTATAGCAAGGTTCAACGTCCCGAGAGAGATTGTCACTGACCATGGCAGTCACTTTCATAATCAAATGATGACCGAGTTAACATCAAAGCTTGGGTTATGGCAGGAACATTCATCACCTTACTACCCCCAAGCCAATGGGCAGGTGGAAGTTGTAAACAAAACTCTTAAGACGATTCTACAATGAACTATCGACTCAGCCAAGTCAAACTGGAATTTGATGTTATACTCGACATTATGGTCTTATCGAATATCAGTTAAGACTGCAACTGGTTTCTCACCTTTCCAACTCGTTTACGGGCTGGAGGCAGTCTTTCCCATCGAATGTCAAATCCCATCTCTGAAATTGGCAGTACAGTTATTGCCAGACACTTCTCCACTTGAAGAGAGGTTAGTACACCTTGAGCAGCTTGATGAGCAGCGTCGTGATGCGGCTCTAGCCAACAAGGCTCATAAACATAAGGTCAAGTGTCAATATGATAGGTCCGTTCGTCCTCGGATTTTTTATTAGGGCGACCTTGTCCTGGTCTATGACCAAGACAAGGACCCCCTGGGGGCAGGAAAGTTTAAACCCATGTGGTTCAGACCCTTCATTATTAAAGAGGTGTTAAAGAAGGGAACTTATCGTTTGGTTTATTTTTAAGGGCTCTACCTCAAGAAGTATTACTCATAGAACGGTCCCTGTGGGTAACTTTTTGTAACATATGTATAGTCTTTGTACTATTACTTTTTTACGTTTCTTTTAGAAAAGTGTTATGGACGTGTCATTGATGTTATCTTTCATCAATATGGCAGATGTCAAGTGAATCCAAGATGTTCATTGGGTATGTGGACGGTGCTAGTCGACACACGCTGAGGCTTGCCTCCGCAGCTTGGGTAATCTTTACACCACAGGGTCAGTTGTTATCTTCCGGAGGTATATGCTTAGGTGACACCACGAATAATGTTGCTGAGTATAGTGCAGTTATTGAGTTGCTTCATGACGCTTTGTCATTGGGTATCTCTCATCTCTGGGTCTATCTAGATGCTCAACTGGTTGTGTCGTAGCTAAACAGAATATACCGGGTGCATGACCCAACTTTACACCGACGATTCCTTAGGGTACGTCTCTTGGAACGCAACTTTGATTATATCACATATTTTCATGTTCCTAGGAGTCTAAATCAAATTACAGATACTCTAGCTAATCAAATTTTAGATTGGCATCTTGCTCACATATAAGAAGATCATGAACATAAACATGTAATACATTCTTGTACACATAATCCATAAGACACAAAAAGAGATAAAAACCATATATAAACATCATAAAATCCTCAGAGTACATAGATGGGCGCAAGCGCCTCAAAAGTGGGAACATTAACGAGTCATCGGGCTTATGCCCTCAAAAAATATATACAATAAGGTGCTTGTGGCACATAAAAAGTCTCAAAGTTTTCTATAATCATCTACAGCGCGGGCTAAACACCTAAACAATCGGACCCATGTCCGAGGTGCCCCCACAACATGAGTCTGCATGGACCGTGGCAGGTCCTCTATCTCTGCCATGGGAACTGTGCGAGTGAGCGCAGTGAAGTTCCACTCAATCCGCCTCAGGACCCTCTCGGCCTCTCCTGCTGGGAGGTTCCCTGCTACTGCTGCTCCTCCAGTGGTAGCAACTGTGGCTTCTGGCCGTGGGCGGCACCTGTTCCGTGCATAGTCGGCAGGTCGCACGGGTCCCACATCTGCATGCAATAAACGATCACCCATAAAAAACTCTGGTATACAAAAACATGATATATATATCAAAAAGACATAAAAATTACATATGCAAACAAAAAAACTGTATAGGTGGAGACTTACCCATCTCCCCTCGCTCCTCACCAGGAGGCACTGGTATCGCTGGATCTCTGGAGAAGTCGATCCCTGCATATGGGTAGTCCTCAATAGCCGGGATCTGTCATGACAGCCAAGAAAAAAAGTCATCGTCGAAGGCCTCCACGGTCCTTCCACCACCCTGTCGCGGCAGTAACACTGCCCATCTGCATATTGCGGGGAAAGTGGCCAGATGTCCTCGTACTGTCAGCCGAGGACTAAAACACAGAACTCTCTCAAAAAAGAATGAACACGGGATGGTCCCAAACCCGAAGTTCCTGTGTATCTGTTGTCGGCATGCTGTCAGCTGACTCTTCATGCACTCCAATAGTGTGGTACTCCAGTCAAAAATTTGTGCATTCATGCACTGGATCGCACAGTTCATCTGTGCGCGCGAAGCCTGATGCACGGCCGCTGAGCCGGTAATCCGCCCAATGAGCGATAAAATAGTCTGTAGGGCAAGGTTGGTAATCCTACTAATGGGTACCGAGGAAGTTCTATGATCGGTCCCAGCCTCACAATACTCATCTATAAGCTCTGAGACTTTGCTCGGCCCCGCAGGAAAATTCTGAAAGTTTATTGGTTCCCCTCTCCTCAAAAGGCCAGTCAGAAAGTAAATATCCTCGGTGGTGGGCACCAAGGATTGCCCCTCTAGCATGAAAGCCTCTGCATCTGGGTGCCAGTAATCAACCAAGGCATTCAGTAGCCTTGGTTGCACGCGCATGAATGGACATAAAAAGGATTTCACCAACCCGCACTGTGTCAGCACGGCCACAACGTTTGGATCTGTAGCCAATAACTCATTGGTGGGCTCGTGCTCCCTTTCCCTCCACTGAACATACATCCTGCCAACACAACAAAGTCAAAGGAGGGTCAATACCTTTTTACTTTTATGCTTTTTCATCACGCGGGGGGTACCCGTGGCCTGTAGAGGCGACAGTCGCGGGTACCCATGGGCAGGCTTTGATCTGCCTGCGGGTACCCGTGGGCTGCCCCTAGACAACCCACGTTTGCCTAGGGCCGACCTTTTTGAGGTTAACGGTAGCCCCCAAAATCAACTAAAATGCTAAAAATGAAGTATTGAATATCAAGACAAGGGAGTTTGTACTTACTTGGTCCAAGCATAAGTCAGTTTCATCCACTGTAGCTCTCGGAATCACGATCTTTGGAAAAGAGGGTCTTTTGGCTCCAGAGTTAATTTCCAAATCAGCAATGGTGATAATGAGCTGCCAGCTTCTATTTATAGAGTTTTTGGCCTCTTTTTGTCACTTTTTTTGGGCCCCTTTATCAGTTTCTTTATACCAAAAACCATTTAGAGTGATCCAGGAGTTATATGGGATGGATTTGAGCAGGTATTGGGACAATTTTTATTGAGTTTCGAAAAATATTAAAAAAAAAAAAAAAAAAAAATCTATTGATGGTCCATAATTTTTTTTTTGAAAAGTCAACCTGAGCATATAGGTTAGGATTCTACCCCAAATTTTGCATCTCATTGCCTTTTTCTTATGCTATAGGATTGATCCCATCTGTTTGTGACACGAAACCATCATATCTGCTTTAGAAGTGTCGCAACTTGGTGGTAGAGCTTACCAAAACAAGGATGCCCTAGGTACGTCCTAGTTGCATTATGGTGTCCATGCCGTTTTTAACAACACTGTAGGCTCGGGAGTCTATATAGTCTTTCCTGAATACGAGTTTGAGCCTCATTCGCATGGGTCTTTTTCACTCTTTGTCTTACCCTCCGGACTCCCAAAACATAACGGGTCTCCTTTTAAGCCCTTTTCAGACCCTCTAAAGATGAAAAGATTGCCGAGCGATCTTGTGACCTTTCACGCTCGTTAAACTGAAATTTGAAGTCACGTATGTCCGGTGGTAGTTTACCCCTTTTTCAGTCCGGACGATCAACTGTACGAACAAAGGCATACTCTATTGAATTCCCATTCTTTAGAAGAGTATCCTCAGGTATAATTTTATTCCTTTTTCGGGCCTGAGGGACTAAAATTACGAAAAAGAAACCCCCCTGGAGTCCATAGTTAAGCTCTTTTCAGACTCCCTAAAATTGAAAAAAACGTCGAGTGACCTTATTCTTTCACACTCATTAAACTGGTCCAGAAGAATATTCCTGACGGAGTCCATAGTTAATCTTTTTTCAGACTCCTTAAAAGTGAAAAAATAGCCGAGTGATCTTGTCCTTTTCACACTCGTTAAAATGGTTTTGAATTGACATCTAATCGGTGCTAGCTTATACTTTTTTCGAACCGACTAGACTATTGACGAACAAGGTACCCCAATGGAGTTTCCTTTTATGCATTTTCAGACTCTCTAAATATGAAAAACCACCGAGCTTCCCTTCTCTGGGCTCGTTAAACTTACATCGAAGGACATTACCATTGTGTGTTCTATCAACCGCATTTGCATACCTTACCCATCAGCCTAGTAACCATTTGCTTCTGCGTCATAACACCTTTGGCCACTGGAGGATTTTTCCTGAGTATCATTTCCCTAGAACATCAGTCGTGTCCTTGTGCCTCGAACTTGTATGTTTGCAGAACTCGTTCCTCCATTGTAACGTAATACTCCTTTATTCTTTTTCACAAATCATCAAAAAGAACAAAAAAATCAAATATACCCAAAAAAGAGGATGGGAAAAGTATTTTCTTTATTGGCAGCATAATGATTCGCCCTCGGATGAAACACATATGTCCGTTTGATCATCAGACTGTGGGATATATTACGACCTTAGGAAGTTTTTTCTTGCTATATAGAGTTGTGTCCTCCACCGTTTGGTTACTCTTCCAAACATATGGAGAGTTTGCGTTGCCTCCTACTTCGTAGACTTATGATTAACAAATATGTTTCCTAAGTCTTATCATTTGTCGTGCTATTGTCCAAGGGAATTTTTTCACTAAGCCTGAGTCGGCCCCTCTGCAATATGTCTCTTGTCCGCATACCCGACCATCCTGAACATCCAATCAAGTCCTTGTTCGAAATCACTGAAGCCTTCAGTCCGATCATCAAGATTATCAAGTCCATAACCGACGAGCCGTCGAAGACCTTTGGGTGGTGAAGTCATACACTCATATTACACTCCCACCGGAGTTTAGAAGATTTTGAAGTTGTTGCTCGAGCTCTGAAGTACAACCATCAGGCCGAATCAGCTTCTGGGAGATGGATACTCTATATGTATATCTTTCTAATTTCGAGATGTAGCTCCGCTGTGTATTATTCGCGGCTACTCTTTAAATTTATTTGACATGGATCTACAGTGTATTTGATTGGTAGCCATGGTTCTATTTTATCCTGAGCATGGGTATGCCCGCCTCGGTGAGACATTTGTTATTTTGCAAACGGCACCTCCTGATTCCTGATTCTTGGGCTCCCTCATTCAGCATATCAGTACAGATTGGTAAAAGATTGGTAATGTATTTCGGCCATCATATGCTCTTATGACCTCACACATTAGGGGGCATCTGTTATAACCCTAAATTGCACCACAAATTCTTACCTGGCATTAGGCCAACTCATATCCCTTCATTGCCAAAACATCTGCTGAACAACCTCTTTAAAAATCCTCTTAAGTAAAGGAAAACGCACCCTAACTCACTACTGCACGCGTGTGAACACTGGCAGGCCTTCTACAGCCCGTGTTTACCTAACAAAGCACAAAAATAGGAAAGTTACTGACGGGACAAAAAGCTATGGGTCAGTTAACTGAAACTCCCGGCCATGGATGGTCGAGAGTTCGTCCAAAACCCTAGCTCCTTCTAGCCTATAAAAGAAGGGGTAGGGGTACTATTTGGAGGAGGAAAAAGATAGTAAAGAAACTCTGCCCATTTTCCAAGTCCATTTGTCCCAACCCTTTAGCCTTTCCTCAAGCCTAAGGATAATTAACGCAAAGCAGTTGGAGGACAAAAGAAGAGGAGGAGCCCA
This sequence comes from Picea engelmannii, assembly GCA_009831015.1. NCBI lineage: Eukaryota > Viridiplantae > Streptophyta > Pinopsida > Pinales > Pinaceae > Picea > Picea engelmannii. The sequence goes on from ML785073.1 coordinate 205,353, forward strand.
GGATCAGGATCAAGGAGCGGTGGTCGGTCTCGACTTCAAATTGTAAGTTGATTCATTTTGAAAATAATAAAATAATACTTTTCCCATCTCAATGCATGAGTTATACGTGGTTTGTGTAATTTATGCTTAATTTTTAACCCTCAAGTAGAAAAGTAGCATGCATGCGTAGTGTTTTGTCTTGATTGCAGGTTAACTTTGGAAGGAGCCGCACGAGCAAGCAGTCAAGAGCGCAACAAAGGATATACACCAAACATCAGTAAAAAGGTTAGTAGTTCCTTTCCATGCATATGTCCTGAAAGAGGGGTTTAAGTTTTGGGTCGTAGGTTAAAAGGTCATTACTTTAAAGGTCAAAATCTGCATGCAAATCAGACCCTAGTTTGCTAGTCCGTAGGGTATTATTTCCCAACAACAATAGGGCATGTCTGATGCCTTTTTCCGAGAGTGTTTTATCAATGGCCTCAAGGATGAAATTCGGGCCCATGTCCTCATGGATCGACTTGAGAGTTGGGTGGAGGATACCAAAAGAGATAAAGAAGAACAACAGGTTGTATCTTCTCAAAACCGCAAACTCTCCTTTATCCCTCGCCCTACACCAGTAAGTCCCACTACTCCCTCTGCTCCACTAAAGATCCAAAAATTGACTAGGGATGAAATGGATGAATGCCAAATCAAAGGCCTTTGTTATAACTGTGATGATAAATATTTCCCAGGCCACAAGTGTAAAGAAAAAAATCTTTTTATGGCCATCTCTGAGGAGATTTCCGAAAAAGATGAAGAAACTCCCTCTATGTCTGAGTCACCTGAATCCACTGACATAACCCCTCCCGAAGTAGAACCGGTCATTTCCCTCAATGCTCTCACTAGCTTCTCCACTCCCCAAACCCTCAAGCTAATCAGTTACATCAAGCATCGAAAGGTCATCATTCTGGTTGATAGTGGAAACACCCATAATTTTATTCATCATCGCATTGCCCAAAAAACTCATTGCTACATCCATGTCGTCAATAATTTCCAAATCATGATTGGCAATGGTGGTTCCATGAAATGTGGAGGGAGTTGTGAAAATGTTCGTCTCCAAATTGGTGACTACCACCTAATCCCATATGTTTTCTATCGACATGGGAGGGTGTGACATTGTGTTGGGTGAAAACTGGCTAAGGACTTTGGGTCCCATTCTGATCGATTTTAAATACTTAACCATGCAATTCGACCAGGAAGGCCACCAATATAAGTTCCAAGGCATCACTGTTGGTTCACCTAAGATCATTAGTTCCCATCGCATGGAAAAGCTGCTTAACAAGGGTCATTCTGGTGTTATCACCCAACTCCATGCCATACAAGTAATAGAGACACCCTTGGTACCACAAGACCTCCAAGCCATGCTTTCTAAACATCAATTGGTCTTTTACACTCCCCAGGGCCTCCCTCCTTACTGTGGTGTTCATGATCATTCCATTCTCCTTATACCCAGAATCCTTCCTCCCAATATTCGTTCGTATCGTCACCCGTTTTCCCAAAAAAATGAAATTGAGAAAATGGTCCAGGAACTCCTTAATGCAGGCGTTATCTGCCCTAGTATGAGCCCCTTCTCATCTTCGGTGGTCATGGTCCTGAAGAAAGAAGGTTCTCGGTGAATGTGTCCTAAATTTTGTGCCCTCAACAAACTTACCATCAAAGAAAAATTCCCCATTCCTGTCATTGATGACCTCCTGGATGAACTGAGTGGCACCCAATTCTTCACTAAACTGGATCTTCGTTCGGGCTACCACCAGATACATATGAAAGAGGAAGATATTCCCAAGACTACCTTTAGAACTCATGAGGGAGACTATGAGTTTTTTGTCATTCCCTTTGGCTTGTGTAATGCCCCCTCCACCTTCCAAAGCCTCATGAATCATGTCTTTCGTCCTTTTCTCCGCCATTTTGTCTTAGTTTTCTTTGATCATATCCTCATCTATAGAAAAACCTGTAAAGACCATCTTTCTCATGTGGATCGAGTTCTCCATCTACTCTCTCAGCGTCAACTTTTCCTGAAACAGTCTAAATGTGCTTTTGGTGCCTTAGAAGTAGAATACTTGGGTCATTTGGTTGGCAAAGATGGCGTCAGGGTGGATCCTAAAAAGATTAAAGCTATGCAATACTGGCCTCACCCAAAGACTCTTAAGAGCTTGTGTGGATTTCTAGGCTTAATAGGGTATTATCACAAGTTTGTTAAGAATTATGGGAAGATTGTAGCATCTCTCACTGCTGTCCTAAAAAATAACTCTTTCACTTGGACTCTAGTCGTTGCTTAAGATTTTCAAACCTTGAAGATGGCCATGTGCACCACTCTAGTCCTCGCCCTTCCTGATTTCACAAATACCTTTGTGTTGGAATGTGATGCCTCAGGGAAAGGAATTGTTGCTATCCTTAGGCAAAAGGGTCTACCTTTGGCCTTTACCAACAAGCAACTATTTGAAAGAAATCTGGGCAAATCCATCTATGAAAAGGAAATGTTGGATATTCTGCATGTCGTGGATCTATGATGTCCTTATCTATTGGGGCAACGGTTCCAAATTAAGACATACCATCAAAGCCTCAAGTATTTTCTGGAACAACGCATTTCCTCACTAGAACAACAAAAATGGTTGACTAAACTCTTTACATATGATTATGAGATCATTTATAAGAAAGGAAAAGACAATGTGGTTGCGGATGCACTTTCCCAAAAATATGAAGATGAAGGATACATTTTTTCTCTTTCATTCATTGTACCATATTGGCTCCAAGTCGTTCGCTAGGAATGGCTACAAGATCCCAAAAGTTTACAGTTGATCCAGCAATTGCAGTCCAATGCTCCAGCTTCCCCAGGGTACTCTTGGCTCCATGAGAAACTTCAATACAAAGGCCATTTGTATTTAAGTAAGAAATCAAATCTTAAATCCACAGTACTTTCTTAGCTTCATGCTACACCCACAACAGGGCACTCCGGGTTCACCAAAACCTGACAGGGTCAAACATTCATTTTTCTGGGATGGTATGAAACAGGACATTTGTAATTTTGTAGCTGAATGTGACGTGTGTCAATGAAACAAGGGAGAAATAGTCAAATCATCAGGAACACTACAACCTCTCCCGATTCCACCTGCTATTTGGAAGGATATCTCTATGGATTTTATTACCGGCTTACCTAAATCGGGAAATAAATCCGTCATCATGGTGGTTGTTGATCTCCTTTACAAGTATGCTCATTTATGTGCCCTTCAACACCCGTTTACAACATCCACGGTGGCTCAAATCTTCATGGATCAGGTCTTTAAGATTCATGGCATGCCACACTCTATTGTTTCTGATCGTGACCCAACTTTCACAAGAAATTTTTGGCAAGAACTGTTCAAGATACAAAGCATCGAATTGCATCTCAGCACAACCTATCATCCCTAGAATGATGGCCAAATGGAAGTTGTCATCAAGTGTTTGGAAACATATTTGAGGTTCTTTTCCTCAGAAAAGAAAAATCAATGGGCTCAATGGTTAACCCTAGCTGAATGGTGGTACAACACTTCATACCATACAACTACATGCATGAGTCCTTTTGAAGCAGTATATGGACAGAAGCCACCTTGAGTTCTCTCATACTTACCAGGTGCCTCGAAGGTCCAGGTGGTTGACCTAATACTTACAACTCGAGAGGCTATTCTCCGTACCCTCAAAGAGAATTTGGTCATGGCACAAAATCACATGAAGCAACAAGCAGATCAAGGTTTCTCTGAATGTCAATTTGTAGAAGGGGGATTAGGTGTTTCTTCGATTGCAACCTTACAAGCAAAATTCCCTCAAGGACAAGAATTTTCAGAAGCTAGTGCCCAAATTTTATGGTCCTTATACTGTGCTCAAGCATGTGGGACAAGTTGCCTATCAGTTAGCTTTGTCGAGCCATTCGAAGCTACATCCTGTTTTTCATGTTTCATGCTTAAAAAAGGTGATTGGAGCTAAGTGCCAAATTCAAACCAACCTTCCAGAGTTAGTTGAAGAAGGATCCATTTGGCTACAACCAGAACAAGTTTTGGACCAGCGTGAGCATCGCCTATGTTAGAGAACCATCAAGGAAGTGCTAGTTCAGTGGAAAGATAAAACTCCAATAGATGCCACTTGGGAACTAGCTACCATTCTGAAACAATTTCCTCATCTCAAGCCTTGAGGATAAGGATGTTTTTAAGGGGGCGGACATGTTAGGGTCCTAATCCACACATAGGTAGAACAATATATTTTGATGTAATAAAGGTCAATATTAATAAGCCCTTTCAATAAGATAGAATAAGGTGGATGTAAGAAGACCTAATAGAAGCTTCCGCTTCTAGAATGATCTTCCTCTAGATGCTTCTTTTTAGTATAAATAGGAGTCGAGGGTATGAGAACCCTATCTTGGATATTATTGTAATAGATCTCTGCTCAACTGGAGGTTTCCCCCTTGAAGAGGCCCGTGAACATTGCTTTCAGATTCAAAGTGCTATTTATGTTGTTATTATTATATCATTTCCGTGTTATTATGGTGAATGTTCTGGTTATATTGTTGTTATTCTTCCATTAATAGCATTTTATTTTTGTTCTTCACACATTTTATATCTGGTATATTACATCTAGACTGTAGTTGTGCCCTATGCATACATCTTCATACAAATCCATTAAACAAGTGCATCTATATCTCTCTAGTCATGTTCCATCCAAGTGTGTATAATCATGAACAAGTATAATAACCCTCACATGGACATGACATCAAAATATAACTGATATACAACCTCTCAAGACATCAAACACCTCAAAAATACAAGCTCTCAACCTCCACTCTAATTCTCTAATTTTCTCTAATTATGAAACTTATATTGTCAACCCTTCATGCTACCTCAGACTTGCACAACTTCAAATGTATCAATGAGTGCCTACAATAAACCTTACATAATAACAAATATTCAATCTTCTCAATAGGTGCTAATAGGGGAGTCTTTCTCTCTTATTTATACTTCCATGTAGCTTCCTCAAGGGGTTACCTTCTAACCAACTTAACCCAATTTCCTTGTTTTAGGGATAACCCACTTCTAACCACTTGTCCACTTCTAACCCACTTTCATACAAATAGTAAATTCTCCACTTCTAGTTGCAACTAAATTATTTTTAATTATTTTCTTATAGAAACAACTTAACTCGTGATTAACTCGTAGTTTCACCCACTTGACTAGTCAACTTATTCTAAGAGATTCTAGAATAATTTGACTTATTTGACCTTCAAGATAGCTCATGAGGGTTATCCAACTTCACAAGGCCATAAATCTCTAACCATGAGGATTTATGTGACGTTCCACATATGAAAGGAAATGAAATGACATGTATTATCCATCTATAATAGTTTTATTTGCAAATAAATTAATCTTCATACCATTATACATCAATCAAACTAAATTACCTTAAACATATTATTGGGGCTGCCATAATTTTCTAGCGGACATGATTCAAAGGTTGACAACAATGACAACCAACCCAATTAATCAACAATATCCCCCTTTTGTATTGATGGCAACACTCTGATGCAACACTGAATTCATATTGGTCATGCTCCATCTATGACCATCGCTCCCCATGAAACATGCATCTGTGCTCTCTCTCCAAGAATCTAACTCTGTATCTTGGATTTGAACAATATCTACCTCTTTGACATCAATGGAAATGGTAACTTCCTAGCCGGGGCTTATCCCCCTAACTGAACTGTCCTTGGGGCTACTCCACCTAACTGAACTATTCTTGAAAATGCTTCTCGAACATGAATTGTCCTATTTATGGTGCTTCCTTTTGTAAATATAAGACATATAGGATACGCATTAAAAAAAATTAATTTTGGAGTAGAATTTACTCCAAGTCTCTAGCGAAGATACTCAAAGGCTTCCCTTGAAAGCGGTTTTGTAAATATATCTGAAACCTATTCTTTTGTTCCCACATATTCAACTCTGATGTTCTTCTCTGCAACTTGTTACCATAGAAAGTGATACTTGATTGGAATGTTCTTCACCTTGGAGTGCATTACCAGATTCTTTGAGATATTGATGGTGCTTGTATTATCACAATGTATTGGAATGGGCTCATCAAAATCAACCTGTATATCTGTCATAGTTTGTTTCACCCATAGAACCTATGTACAACATGATGTTGCTGCAATATACTCCACTTCAGTTGTAGACAATGATATTGATGATTGTTTCTTGCTTAGCCAAGATACCAAACACTCACCCAAGTAGAACATTACTCCACTAGTACTTCATCTATCATCAATGCAACCTTCCCAATCTGCATCTATGTAGGAAATAAGTGATAGATCCTTTCCTTTTGGATACCATAATCCAAACTCTTGTTTACCTTTGAGGTATATGAAAATACTCTTCACTGCTAGAACATGTAATTCCTTTGGTGTTGCTTGAAATTGTGCCACCTGTCCAACTGTCTTCATTACATCTGGTCTAGATGTTGTCACATAAAGTAAGTTGTCAATCATTGACCTATACTGCCTCTGATCTGTAGACTTTGAATCATCATCTTTACTCAACTTGCAACTATTTTGCATAGGAATATTAACTAGTTTGTAATCTTCCATTATGAACCTCTTTAACATTTTTCTGATATACTTAGTGTGAGAAATAAAAATCCATTGGTTGCTTTGACATATCTGAATACCCAAAAAGAAGGATAGTTCTCCAAGTAATGAAATTTCAAATTCATTATGCACATCCTTTGCAAATTTCTGGCTTAACCTGTCACCATCACTTCCAAAAATAATATCATGAACATAAACTTTAATAAATAAAATATGATATTGAGTTACCTTGATGTAGAGGTTGATGTCTACATTTCCATTTTTCAACCCTGTTTGTTATACATATCTGTCTAGTCTAGAATACCATAATATGGGATATTGTTTTAGACCATACAAATCCTTCTTCAACCTGCACACATAATCTTCATTTTTTGACAGCTAAAATCCTTATGGTTTCTCAACGTAGACTTCTTCTTCAAGTTCCCCATTCAAAAAGGTTGACTTCATGTCCATCTGATACACTTTAATAGTCTTGAAGTATGCATGAGCTAAGATAAATATGGTTACTTCCATTCTTGAAACTAGGGAAAATGTCTCTTCAAATTTGATATTTTCAACGTCTGTATATCCTTTACTTACAAATCTAGCTTTTTTTCTGGTAACCTATCCATATTCATTCAATTTATTAATGAAGACCCACTTTGTGTTGATCACATTCTTGTACCTTGGTCTCAGAACCAATTTCCAAGTCTCATTCTTCTCTATTTGATCCAACTCTTCATTCATGGTCCTTTTCCAAAATTCATCCTTGTTGGCTTATTCAAAACTGTTTGGTTCAATTGAAGATAAAAGTGTTAGGTTTAGTTGTTTTGGTGATCAAATTATTCTTCTAATCTCAATTCCCGCATCTTTGTTCTTGATAATTTGATCTGCAAGATGATTTATTTGTATTCGTTTTCTAGGTGTATTTGGAGGTACTTGTTATACTTTATCTTCGAATTATTTAAGAACTTCTTCATCTTCCCCTTCTTCTGCTTCTTCATCCTTTGCTTCATATTTGTAAACATGTTCCACTGAAGATTTCTCTTCTTCCTTTAATTTCCTTCCACTTGTTTCATCAACTGTTACATTGATTCTTTCCGCAACTTTGATGAGGCTTAGATTGTAGCACTCGTATTTTTTCCTTGTACTTGAGTAACCAACAAGTATGCCTTTGTCCACATGAGATTCAAACTTTCCCATGCTTCCATATTCTCTTTTGATGTAGCATTTGCTTCCAAAAACTGTGAAGTGCTTCACATTTATTCGTCTTCCTTTCCATAGCTAGTGGAGAATTTTTTCACTATTGTTTCTGAGCATTAATTTGTTTTGAATGTGCATTGTTGTATGCACTGCATGTTTCCAAAAAACATCTCTCAACTTAGAATCCATTAACATTGTTCGATCCATTTCCTGTATTTTCTTCTTCTTTCTTTCAACAACTCCATTTTGTTGTGGTGTCCTAGTGATGAAGAATTTCTTTTTATTCTATTCCTGCTGCAAAAATACACAAAGTCCTTTGAGGTAAACTCTCCTCCATTGTATGATCTAAAACATTTGATTTTTTTAATCCATTTCATTTTAAGCCATTTCCTTGTATACCTTGAAGTTTTCAAATGTTTCTAATTTCTTCATGAGAAAAGAAACTGCAATCATTCTTGTATAATCATCAACCAATAACATAAAGTATTTCTCACCTTTTAAACACTTTGTTCTAGTTGGTCCAATTATATCAGTATGCACAATATCCAGTGTTCTTGTTGTGGAGTATTCCTTTGATTTGAATATGCTCTTTGTTTTTTTTTCCTTGTTGACAATCTTTGAATAATGTGTTGCTTGGATTCGTGATCTGGGTCATTTCTCTAACTGCTTCCTTTTTGCTGACTTTGATGAGTTTATCGAATTTTATGTGACCCATTCTTTTGTTCCATAGCCAAAATTCATGTTCCTTTCCTAGACAACACTTTTCATTCCCAATTTCACTTGATACATATATGTTTCTTAAAGTTCTTGTAGTTGTTGCAATCAATTTTCCTAATCTTGATTTTCTTATCTTGCACTTCTGTGAATTGAATGTAATTTTGTGACCTTGGTCACACATTTGACTTACACTTAGAAGATTATGTTTCATATATTCCACTAGTAGAACATTTTCTTCCTTGGTACTCTTGTTTCCAATTCTAATTGTTCCCTTTCCAATGATTCTAGTTGAGCCATCATTTCCAAAGTAGATTCATCCATCTCTTTCCTTCCTCAATGTAATAAACAAGCCTTCATCACCTGTCATGTTCTTTGAGCATCCATTGTCAACATACCAACCATGTTTCTTGTGTTTATCTTGTAGAGAGAGTGTTCATTCTTTGTTATTAAACTGATTCTACTTTCTTATCCATATTCTTTGTTGAGGTTCTTGTCTATGACCGTTGTTATTTTGTTGTGATTCTCTAGAAGGAACTGTCATTCTATAATCTTTGGTCATGTGTCCAAAGTTGTTTCACTTGTAGCATTCCAATTTAGTGCTCAATGATTCAAACCTGTTGTAGGTTCTTCTTTGTGTTTGACTAGGCCTTCCTTGATAATCATTTTGTGCATAACATTCAAATTTCTTTATGTTCCTACTATTAGCTCTACAATTTACAACTTTATGTGCAAAACTATTGCATGCATAACATAAACCAAAAGATATATTTTGATACCTGGGAGTTGAATATCTTATGAAAGGATTTACTCTTATGAATGCTTCTTCTTTCTAAGGCCTTCTTGTTTCTGACTTTATTTTATTATGAAATCTGAATCTTCTAGGTGGAGGAGTGTCCCTATGATCTTCCTTGTAAAACTTCTTGTCTCCCCTGACTGTCTTTGCATAGCTTCTTGGTTGTGGTTCTTGATCTATAGTTTTGGAGTTTGAGCCTCTTTCTGTCTAATTGTATCCTATCCTGGACTTTTCATGATGTGGCCTCTGACTTTTGATAATGTTATCCAAAAACTTTGAGTTGTTCTGCATGTTTTTATGTTGAAGGTCTTTTCTCAATGTAACAACCTCTGCTTCCAAATTTCCAATGACCCTGTCCTTTTCTTCCAATTCTTCTTTAAGTACTTCTTTGATTATTTTGACTTCTTCAACTTGAATTTTTATATTAGAGATCATGTACTCCAATTCTTCCGAGTTGGAATTTTTTGTTTCCTCTTTTTTTTTTAGTTCTGTCTATAGTTATTTGTTTTTTCTTCTTTTCCCTTTTTATAACATCTATGGAACTCATCAATTATTCTCTATAGTCAACTTTTGCCTCTTCATATTCTTATTTTGTGTCTTATTTATCATATTTTTCTATTTCCATGAATAGAAATCTTTATGTCTCACTTTCACTGACTTCATATTCGTCTGATGAGGAGTCATCTTCTTTGGTGCATAAACTTTTCTTGAAGACTTTCTTTTTAGTTCTTTTTCCTTTATATGTTTTTTTTTTTCTATTTGAATCATCTTCTTCACTTATTTTCTTTTTCTTGTGAGGACACCTACTATGCAAATGACAAATACCATCACAATTAAAACAAATTAATGGAATCTTACCTCTATATCTATCATTGGTTCCCTTGTTTAGTCTTATGAAAAAGTTGGATACTTCTTCATCGTCTTCCAAGATGTCACTATTGTTGCTATCTTTTTAAAAAAAATTATTTCCTTTTTGCTTTGACTTCTTGGATTCTTTTAATGCTATTTATTTTATACTTGGATTCTACTGTTCAGTTTTCATTTCATAGGATGTAAAAATTCCATGTAGTTCATCCATGCTTATTGCCTCTAAATATTGTCTCTCTTCTAGTGTTGAGATCTTAGGATCTAATCTTATTGGAAGAGATCTTAGTACCTTTTGAAAAATTATAGATTCATCAATTGCTTCTCCCAATCCTATGATTGCTTTCATTGTTTCATCAACTCGTAAGAATTAAGTTGAAATATTCTCATCTTCCATCACCTTTAGCTGGTCAAATTGACCTCTGTAAGTTTGAAGCTTTGTTGCCTTGACTTTTGCATCTCCTTCATAAATATTCTGAAGTTTTTCCCAAATATATTTAGTGGACCTTCAATGCATAACTTTGAGATATATCAAATCACACAGACATTCAAAAGTGCATTTGTGGCTTTTGAATTATTTAGACCAAGTTTCCCTTCGTTGTCATTTGTTGGTGGAACTGTTGGTTCTTTATATCCATCTACAACTGATTTCCAAACCTAAAATCTTTGTTCTTGTACATATATTTTCATCCTTCTACTCCATAATGAATAATTATGTCCATCAAACTATGGTATTCCATTTTTATACATATTGTTTCTTTCCATGATCTACCTTTCAGTGGTTAAACCGATTTCTGAAGGAACCTCCTCTAATACCAATTGTTGGATTACTGAGACGGGGGGCGAATCAGTAATAGAGTTTTTTATTCTTTTAACCATAGTATGTAAGTGCTATTTATCTTTATGATCAATATAACATTATCATCCAATAAGTGCAAACTAAATAAACCATAAACAATGAACAATCACACACATGAATAGTACACCATTATTTTTACGTAAAAACCCAATGTAGGAGAAAACCAGATAATGATTTTTCTTATATGTCTTTAAGAATTGCATTCATTGAAAGCACCAACTTCCTTTGTTTTACAACTACAATAGGAAGGATGCTCTGACCCCCTAGATTTTCAAGCCACAACCAGACGGAATCTCCAACTCCCCAATTATCTGGTTACAACGCGAAGGAGGCTACAAACTCCTATGTTCTTCGGATAAAACCACATTTCCTTGCCCCATCCTGAGTTCCTGAAATATAAGTAAAATTTTGAAACCAATACCACACTGTCACTCTGAGATATATGACTCTAAAATTGTACCAATATGTGCCAACAACTTGTAACCAACCTGTACCGGCCTGTATTCAATGTGTACCAATGAAATTCCAATAGGTATCCAACCTTTATGTTCTACAATGCATGTATGTACTCGCCCTTTCTATATTGCGACCCACATATGTATGCGACTTTTCTATACTACAGTCTACGTGCTCCTTATGAAAAATAAGGTTTTCTTTTTCCTGAAAAAATATAACCCTTTTCTTCCTCTGTCACATCAACCTGCAGCATTCCACTGTGTATAGACTATAGTTGTGCCCTATGCATACATCCTTATAAAAATCCCTTAACCAAGTGCATCTATATCTCTCTAGTCATGTACCATCTAAGTGTGTATAATCATGAATAATTACAATAACCCTCACATAGACTGGACATCAAACCCTAACTAATATACAACCTCTCAATGCATCAACCACTTCAAAAATACAACATCTCAACCATGTACCAAAAAAACCCTTAACCATATGCCAAGAAATACAATATATGCCTCAACACTAAGAGGATGTACCAATGATAAATTATACCAACACATTATTTCTGTCGATCTGAATTATACACTAACTCCCATGGAATGAATAGCCTGTCTAGGGAAAATCTTCAAACACCCATAATCATTTCTCATGTAGATAATAAAAAACAACTACTTGTAGAAATACTACATACCTTTTGAACTTGTAGACAGATATGTTCTACCCGGTCACTGTAGACCTTCCTGGGAGATTTCTTTCAGACTCTAGAGACATGGAATCTTCATCTTCTCAATTTTTGGTTCCTTTTATCACATGTACACACCTTGTTATACTGAAAGCTCACATACATAAGAGCCCTTCTCCACTGTAGCTTGCATACACCTCAAAAGTTATGGTTTTTTTCAACATTTTCTCTAATTCTGAAACTTCTGTTGTCAACCCTTCGTGCTACCTTAGACTTGTGCAAATTCAGATGTATCAATGAGTAGCTACAATAAACCTTACACAATAATAGATATTCAATGTGCTCAATAGGTGCTAATAGGAGAGCCTTGCTCTCTTATTTATACTTCCATGTAGCTTCCTCAAGGGGTTACCTTCTAACCAACTTAACGCAATTTCCTTCTTTTAGGGATAACCCACTTCTAACCACTTGTCCACCCCTAACCCAATTTTCTACAAATAGTAAACTCTCCACCTCTAGTTGCAACTAAATTATTTTTAATAATTTTCTTATTGAAACAAATTAACCCATGATTAACTCCTAGTTTCACCCACTTGAGTAGTCAACTTCTTTGAGGATATTCTAGAATAATTTGACTTCTTTGACCTTCTAGATAACTTATGAGGTTTCTCCAACTTCACAAGGCCATAACTCTATAACCGTGAGGAGTTATGTGACGTTCCACATATCACCGGAAATGGCATGGCATGTATTATCCATCTACAATAGTTTTACCTGCAAATAAATTAATCTTCATAACATTATACATCAATCAAAATGAATTCCATTAAACATATTGTTGGGGATACCATAATTTGCTAGAGGACTTGTTTCAAGGGTTGACATCAATGACAATGAACCCAATTAATAAAAAAAGTGAAAATGTGTGAGATCAATGAGATGAAAAAAAAATCCACATCCAAAAACACTGTCACTGCAAGCAACATTGGAAAAACACCATGGCCTAGAATTTTCCACCCAAGTATCACCCACATATACCATGGACTATTCTTGTAAAAGGAGAGAAATCTCAAAATATCAGTTGATATTGTTAGTTGTGGAGCCTGATTATCTTCCTAATTCAGAGGTTTGTTTCAGCCATGCTTGGACCCCATTCCCTAATTGGGGGGTGTGGGGGGTCTTCTTCCCTCCAAAAACAAAATTTGCTAGTGGGGTCTAGGGGGGGCAGAGACAATTTTTGTAACCTCCCCCTAGCGGGGGATTTGGGGGCAGTGCCCCCGAATATTTTTTTTTTAATTTCCTTGTAAAATATTGTAATTGTGGACCGTTCATTATAAGGTCATATATTAGATGGTAGAAGTTATTTTAGGTATTTCTTCCTTAGAAGGAAACCCTCTTTTATGAGGGAATTGTATAGTGGTTGTGTATTATCAAGAATATTTTAATCCGAGAGAGGAGACTATCAGAGAAAGAAGAGGAAGTTACACCGACTGTGTTGTAGGTTGTATCCTTTCATTTTATTGGATAATAAAAAGGAAGGACCTGGAAATGTATCTAGTGGACATAGCCCAAAATGGGTGAACAACATATATATGTATCTCTATTGTATTGTGTATCTTTTGTTTTTTATTTTAATCCTTCCATCACATCCCATAATGCCATCAACACCTACCATAACTTGAGATCCATAACCAACTTTCCATGACAAAAAGGATATGATCACTGGGAAAGCCAATATTGAGGATTTCCATTGATTTGATACATTCTAGGTGATTTTCCTTTCCTTCCTTATCTATTCCAATATTATGCCAATGGAAATGTACTTTTGTATTAAAATCCTCCTCCACAGACTCTCTTTGGTGATCATATTCCACAAAGGCTTGGTGATCATATTCCAAAAATGCTTAGAAACGAGTGAATGTTAGAATATATGTACATCCTTCAGTCCCCAACCTCCTAGAGACTTTGGAGTTTCAATTTTTCTCCAATTAACCTAGCGATTTCCTTTATATTCACTACTTGCTTGCCATAGAAAATTGAAATAGAACTTCCTAATCTTATTCAGAATTGTTTTTTTGATATGGGCCAACGTATGTTTTTTTTTGTTTGTTAATTTGTGCGGGACCTGTTGGCTACGCGATTAACCTGTGGCTTGAGAAACCGCGACTCAGGGGCATCTAAGCCATCAAAATCACCCGGGGATCGCACCCGGCCTGAGCCACACCAACCCTTAACATGGTTGGATTTTTTGTCTCCGCAGGTTTCGAACTGGTGACTTTAACATCACGACGTGACTTAACAACACACTCCGTCACCGACTATCCTACACCTTGGAGACTTAAAATTGAAGGACATGGGGGTGGGCTTTGATCCACTTATGTGTGCACAGGTCACGATACCATTTAATATGGTATCTCTGGGTGCAACCACACGTTCGACCACTACCTCAAGGTGTCCCCATGGCTCCAGGTAAAGCCCTCACAAGAATTGAACCTTTCCCAACGGTGAAAAACTCCTCGCTTTCCACCATTGGATCCAACCCCTTTGGGCGGCCAACGTATGTTAGTGCATAGGAATAGCCTCCAAATAATACTTGAACAAAAGTACATGACATCCTCTTGAAATCCATTTTTTGCACCATCGTGTGATTCTATTTTCCACCTTTCTTATCAACCAAATCCAATAAACGTTCACATAATTGTTTGGTTTCAAGTGGAAAACCAGATATTTAATACATGTATTTATGTAAAAGGATTGAAAGGGTAGGTATTTTTCAACAACAGATCCAAGTCCATCAGTGATATTATAAAAATAAAGTGCATATTTGGTATCATTAAATTCCATCATTGTAGTTGATTTATAAAGAAGGAGAATTTTCATGTATGCATTGAATTCACGTTAAAAAATGAAACAAAAGAGAAGCACATAATCTATATAGTATATGTGTAAAACTTTCCCACCTAAAAACCCTTATACCATTAAATTTTCTCTTTCACTTGGAATCATCCAGTGATTTACTAACACCTTATACCACCAGAAGAAATAGAAAATGAGAAAGAATGAAACCTTACCTGAACCCCCTATAAGACTTAAAACATCAAAATAGACACCATTAATTAACATAACAAAGGACACAAAAGAAACACAGACCATGATTCATTTTACTATGGGAAAAGAGAAACGAATATGAAGTAACACACATATTAGATAAAGACAAGATACCCTATCATATGCCTTCGACAAATAGAGATTGACTACAATTGCAGGATCTTTGGAGAGTTTTATAGAAAAAGGAGATTACCTTCAATATTTCTATGTTGTTAGCACTAGTAGTCTCCTTGAAAATATCCTTGAAATGTTCAACTCCAATATCTACCGACTCCTTAAAACCTCTCAACATTTTTTCCTTCAGAGTTAGCCATCTACCAGATAGTGTTAGTATTCCTCCTATAGTTAGCAAAATTTTGAAACAATTTTTTGTTTTGGTCATCGATTTCAATCCAAGTTGCCCTTTTTTCAAATTCCAAGCCACCTCTTTATCCATTAGTAATTTGGACTGCATTGTTTCTAAATATTTTAGTTCCTTTATACCCTCCTCCTCAAAGATACCTTCAACAAAAGTTTTGACCAAAAATTCGAATGGTTTGTCAACCTCTCCCAATTGAGCATCTCTCAATCTAAATATGTAAGGTACCAGATGTATTATAATGAGAAGAAACACAAATATCATAGAAAATACCAAGGGAACAACAAAATAATGAGAAAAAAACACCAACAATAATACCTTTGTTGAATGAAAGAAATGTTCACTTGCCTCTTTGAAGTGGAAATCTCATGCAGATAAGATCTCTATTACAATAATTCTCAAGAAAATTCTTTCCCATACTTTCTACTCATATTTATACTAATTCTATATTCTAAATAAAATTCTAGAGGAATATCTTTCTAGAAGCGGAATTTTCTATTAAGTCTCATTACATTATGTTGGCATTGTGCGTGGTTTGTAAGACCCTAGGTTCAATTTTTCTTTAAGAAAAAAAAAACACCAGACACCGACCCTTTCAGAATCACCTACTTGCACACGTTTTCCTTACTTAGGATATTTACCAAAATTACATCCCAAAATTGCATGTCCAACGGGCCCCCAACACTCACTTGTGGCTTGTCCCGAGCCACTCAGGCCTATTGCCTACTATTCCATGTTGCAATGAAATTTTGGGAGGTTGTCTTCACTACCTCCACTTCCTTGATTATTGTGGCCTATGTTCCTACTATCTCCTTGGACCCCTGTGTAGTCAAGCCTGTGATTTTTTCCTCTACTTCATATGCTTCATGTTTGACGTTTCCCTACACATTGGCCAATTCCGCTATTATCCTCATTACTTCTTCTTGTAGTGGTTCCAATCTCTTTTGAAGGATATTGTGTTGATCCTTCAGCTTGTCTACTTCCATGTATGACTATCCTTGACCCAAAATTGATGTCATAAGCTCTGCTAGTGGAAGAGTCATTATCTTATCTGAAGATTTTTGCACTCTTTCCTATGCTTCTCTTAATCGAGCTTCCACAACCTTCATCTCAGGATATTTAACTAACTTTTTTCATATCTATGTGCTCTCCTCGTAGAGTTTTTCACAATTTCCCTCTACTTTCTTGGTATTGGTGACTTCTTTTGTCGCCATTTTTTCCCTTCTTTCTCGCACTTCCGGTGGAATTCCTGGCATGATATGTAATTGTAAGTCCTTAATATTCACTCTGAATCCCTTGATGACCTTAGCGATCTTTAATGCTTGTTACTCCATAGTAGCTTATACCACTATGGGGACCTCTGGAATGGCCTTGTATAATTTTTGGACAACTACTTAGGATTTTTGCGATATACCCTCAGCTTCATCCTTTTCCTTAAGGGATTTCTTCACCCTTTATTCAGCCTATGTTTTATCCTTCACGACCCCTGCTACTTAGCATTCAAATTCATTCTTTTGTGGGAGTGAAGCCTCATAATTTTGTTGTAATTAATCTCCTTCATCCATCATTTTGATAATCTCCTTCTTTACTTCCTCTCTTTTGTTCTTAATCTCTTGCAGTAAGCCAATATGCAAGTCATATACTCTTTCTATTGGAATCCTTAATACAACTAGGTTCATATGTCCTAGTGCATTTATCTATTGTTGCAATTAAGCCATAAGAATTTCTAGTTAATCTGTCTCACATTGTAGTATCCAATGCCTAGTTGTTAACTCTGTCAAGGCTAGATGTGCACTCTTGTATTTTTTTACTGGAATACTCGAGGGTCCTGCCTTTGTTTCGATCTTCTTGGTGATGTGCACTACTTCCAACATCTGTTGAAGTGCTTCCAGTTGATCCTACATTCTTTGTTGTCATTATTCTTATTTTCTGGTGGCTTCATCCATTATTTATTCCATGACATCCTGGACCTAGTACCCTATCTAGTGCATATAATCATCATTCAATGCATACACAAGGGTTTATCTATGTTCCTTAGTCTTCTTGCATGCCCCTCCTATGGGTTATTTCCTTGTTTCCTTCCATTTTTTCCCTATTTTTGGGATTGTAGGATGCTATTTTATTGTGGATGTACCATGCATATCTCCTGCGCCAATTTTTTGCTCATCATTTGGATCCTCATAAATTTTATCTTTCTCTTCTTCCTTGTCTCATTGCCTTATTTTCTATGTTGGGATATTTCATTCTTCTTCCCCATCATTCACTATAAAACACACATCCTCTGTGGTTAACCTATGACCAGTGGGAAACCACTAGCGTTATTGGTCCTTCTTGGCCTGCACATACATATGGTGCATGAATGAATTAAACCATGTGATAACCTTATATGTTTCTACCGTCTTTGTTGATATGTCTGGTGTGTGTATGTGTAACTTGATATCTAATAGTATCGAAGTAGAAAAAGAATATGACGTTGTTTTCCACATGTCTTCTCTTGTTCTTCATATGCCATAAGTTGGCATACCTTCCTTCCAAATTTCCTCTACTATATGTAGCCATGTGTTGATATTAAGCTAGTTCCTGCCACCCTATAAGTGCAATCAAGATAAACAACCAAGCATAATGGAATTTTGTTCCCTTTTCTTGGGCCTCAATGTAAACCTATAAAAATTGGTTCACTAAGAAGGTGGCCCAGTTCATATAAACCCATTCCACACAGTTCTCTTCACCTATAATGATTGCAGTTGGTACTTCATATTTTCTGCACTTGTGCAACAACTTGTAGGACAATACCTACATTGCAAACCAAACATTGGTTCCCTTGATGTTTTTCGCATCGAGTCTCCTCTTCCCTCTCAATGTATGAAATTTTTCCTTCACCAACTCTGAGAGGGATTGCTCCCCTACCTTGTTAAATAAAATGGTCAGGTCCTCACCGGCCTTTGGTAGTCCTTTATTGCATGAAATCAACATAATATTGATTGATATTGGGGGATCAATCGAGAGTGTCCCACTGTGGACACAACTGAGCAACATATTCACACATGCATTTATCTCCAAACTTCACCCGAAATGTGGAATCTCAAATAATTTTAATATACCTTCCTTTTCTAACATCGTCACCCACTCCTGTGTCTCCAACATGATTTCTCCTATGACAGGTATGCTCCTTATGTGCAAATATTTTTCCCTAGCCAACTCTGAGAATTTGTTTTCATTGGTGATGTCATGATCCATGAATTCAATACCTAAATTATTTTTTAGCATCTCTCCTTGAAGGCTTACCCGATGAAGAAATGGTGTTGTCCCCAATCGATACATCCCATTGGTGAGTACGCATATCAATGGTGCATTATCCATCCTCGGTGGTATATAATCTCTTTGAAAACTCTCATGTGGCATCGAATCTAAATATTTGGCTACTTCCTCGACATTTGGTGTCTCTACTGGTCATTTTTCTTGTTTTTGAGCTACTATAGATGGTGCTCCAACTTTCGGAAGTGCCATTCATTTTTTGTGAAGGATTCTTGGACTAACTATGTGTCTATTCTCTGGTAGTTTTAGCTCATCTCTGGTGCTCTCAAATTCACTTTGCTTCACTCTATTTTTCTCTCGTTTGCATGAAACAATGAATTAAACTTCATGACCTTCTATTGTTTTTGTGTTTTGTTTCCAATTGGACATGTCTCATCCTGCCTTAGCTACCTTGTCCAATCTACCAACGTGGTTGATGAGTTGTTAAATAAATTCCTCTTTATTACAAAATCTTTCATGTGATTTTTCCCTCATACTACCAATCTGTCATGATTTCCGAGGGATTTTACCATTTAAGATTCTACAACACCTTTATGACATGTCATTCCTTCTTCGTATCCATCGTTTCCATGTTTTAATGATTCCAATGGTCTTGTCATTTTCAAACTATGCAATGGTTCTTTCTTTTTCATCTGTGTGCTTCACAGTCTTTTATCTTCTTTATATTATTGACGTAGTTCCATTCTAATGCATGATAACCATTCCTTCTGCACAATCTCCAAGGCCTTAAACTATGTAATATTTTTCCTTCTTCTCTATCTACTTTTTATTTGATTTTCTTCCTTTTTCTACTTTTTATTTGTTTTTCTATTTTTTTCCCTCCTACGATGGTACAACTACTATAATACATGTTTTTTGGCACAACCCAAATTACTACGCAAACTATCAGCCATCTCTATAGATTTTCAACAAACTTCCATTCACCATTCCTCCAAGGACTTCTCCATTTAGGGGTTCCAACTGCACAGCACTTGTCTCAGTTACATGTTGAATCACATAGGGTCCTAACTAGTGTATTATAAAATTTCTTGGATGTTTCATAAACTTGTTGTCATGGAGTAGTATGATATCTCACACTTGAAACTTTTTCTATTTGATGTGTCGATCATGCCAAGCCTTATCTCTAGCCTTCTGAACATGTTGATGAAAACCTGCGATAAACCGATCTTTCTCATGTTGTACTAACTGTTCCAATCTCTCCTATATTGCGGTAGTGTATGATATCTCAGTGATTGTTGCAATGTGCAAGCTAAGTAGAATGAAATCCATTTGAATCATTGCTTCCTACCCATATACCAATATAAAAGGTGTCTGAGTTGTCAACTTTTAACTTGTTGTCCTATAAGCCTATAACATTGGAGGAAATCTTAAATCCCGATCATCTTTCCCTACATTATAAGTTTTGGTCAAGGTATTCTCCAAAATTTTATTGAAATCCTCCACTGTTCTATTGGCCTAAGGATGATACAGGGTGCTCTTTTGATTATGGATTTGGAAATCCTCAGTCAATGCTGCAATTTTCTTATTCATAAAGTGTGTGCCTTGATCACTGACTAATATGCACGAACATCCAAAGTTTGTGACTATATTCTCAAACAAAAACCTTGCAGTAGTCTTCGTGGTGCAATGTGTAACTAGGGCTTCTTCTTCCCATCTTGTCAAGTACTTTGTTGCAGTGATGATGTGCCTTTCCCCTGATATTGTTTCTTTTGGATTGATTGTTCCTACAAAGTCTATGATCCATTTATCAAATTCTTCTAATGTAACTTGTGTATGTAAAGGCATGTCATCCCTTCTATATGGATTTCCCATGCTTTGACATACATCACATGACTAACAATATTCCTTCGCATCTTTGTAAAGTGTAGTACATCAAATCCCTCTATACAAAATATTTTGTGCATTTTCTCTCCCTACATAATTTCCTCCTACAATCCAATCATATGTTTCCTCGAGTATCATTGGTATTTCATGTTCCAACACATAGCATCTCAAGATTCCATCTGCACCCTATATAAATTACATACAATCAACTGATAATATGTTTCGTTTACTATGAGTTGTTTCTTCTGTGCCACTGTCATCTCTGATGGAAACATGCTCGCACTTGGAAACTATACGATGTCCAATAATTAAGCATCCACCATACTTACTACAAAAACATGTGCATCTGGTAAGCTCTCATCTAAATTGCCTACATTTTCTCTTGATAGCATGCATGATAAATGATATGTACCTGCATTAGCTTCTCTGGTTTTACTATAATCTCAAAATTGTATTCTTAGAACAAGAGTATTCACATACATATTATCACCCCCGTCATCGGCTTATTGACCAAGTATTTTAATGTAGAATGGTCTATGTACATCTTAAAGTGAGACCCCAGTAAATAATGTATGAAATTTTGTAGCACATAGACCATTGCCAATCCGTCTCGTTCCATGGTAGTATACTTCTTCAATGTTGTGGAAATTTTCCTACATGCAAATGCAATTGGGTGATCTATGTCTCCCTCCCCTAGTTGAGATAGTACCGCGCCCGATGCTATGGATGATATGTCTACATGTACATGGAACTCTTTGTTCCAATCTGGAAAGATCAAAATCAATAGAGTTACTAATTTCTATTTCAATGTGTCCAACCCCTTTTGACAATCCTCATTCCATTGAAACTTTGCTTCCTTATTCAATAATGTTTCCATCGGTGTTTTGATCTCCACGTAGCCTTCACAAATTTCCTGTAATAGACTGTATGAACTAGAGTTTCCCTCACCTGTCTAACTGATGTAGGTGGTTCTAACTCCAAAATGACTGCAATATTGGTTGGATATACTAGCAATCCCTGTTTGCAGACTACATGTCCCAAAAAAATTCCAAACGATGTGAAAAAGATACACTTATTCAATTTCAACGAAATATGACACTATCTACACCTATCCAACATCATCCTGAGTAATTCTATTTGATCCTTCAGTAGACTGAAAATAGTCCAATCATCCAAGTACACTTCAAGTATATTATGAATAAATTCCTTTAATGTTGCTACCACAACTCTAGAAAATACTTCCAGGGAATTATTCAGTCCAAAGGGCATTACTCTATACTGATAACTCCCCCACTTTACCATGAAAGTGGTCTTGTGTCGATCCTCCTGTGCAATTTTTATCTAATGGTACCTAGAGAATCCATATGCAAAAGAGTAATGTTCTTGTCCTCCTACATTCTCCAGTACCTCATCCATGAATGGTGTTAGAAATGGATCATGTAAACACGGACCATTCATATTCCTCAGATCCATGCAGATCCTAATTCCTCATGTATTTTTTTCCTTCACTACTATTGGACTAATCCACTCGGATTCTTCTACCAATTAAATAATTCATGCATCCAACATCCTGTCTAGTTCATATTTCACCTTCTCTTTGTACTTTGTATTTAACTTGTAAGGCCTCTGTCACACTATCTTAGCACCTGGTTTCTGTGGAATTTCATCCCACCTAAGTTTCCAACTATCCCCTTCATTTATGAAAATGTTGTCGGGAATAGGTATTTATATTCTTGTAGTAAGTCTGTGATATTCTCTATTGTCTCATCACTCCAATAATCTCCTATCTGCACAAACTGGGATTTTCTGTCCTCCCAATGTTTACCTTCCATGTCATTATCCACTGTGTGTATGCAATGAACTCAAGATCTGGCCCTTATACTACTCATTCTCCTTATGTATCAGGTACTTGTACATTATTGGAATCTTCCTCATCCCATTCTTCCTTAGACACATTATAGCATTCCAATAACTCATGGACATTTATATTGGCTCTGTGTGCACTACACACAGATACCACCTCCATTGACCCTTCTTCTAAGAAGATATTAGTTTGAATCACCTGTAGTATCACATATATTGATGGGGATTCATGTTCAAATGTAAACATAACTCTTAAACTTTGGACCAACTCTTGCCATCATGTTGTCTCCCTACACATTTTCAATTCCAAATACCATTTCTTCAAAATTTGTCCAGTGTGTGAATAAATCTATGCATCCATTCTATTTCCAATAATGAAATCCATAAATCCCTGCACTACTGAACATGACCTATTGGGTCTTTGTATGATATAATTTTGTGTAATATTTTCTTCCTCAACACCAAACCTTATTTGAATGAGTCTACTACATTGTGACCAAACTTCCATGCCCTCTCTATGTGTAGCCCACCATCTGGCTATAGTTACTTTTAGGACAACATCTAGTACTAACAACCTTTTTTGTTCAGGTACCTGCAACTCAAATCCCTTTACAAACAAACTTATATCCAATAATCCATTATACTTGGGTGGATCACACAACTTTGTTCCAATCCATCTCAAGGGTTGGTTTATGTGTGCACATCATCTAGTTGATACTTCATGCATCCTTTGTCACCAATGCTCTAGAACTTCTTTTGAATCTAATGCATACAAACTAATACTTCTCCAAGTCAGTGCATCATTCTCTTTTGGGTTGACATAATCTTCCATCGATGTAGTCATGTTATATAATTTGTCAATGTCATTTCCTCTAGCTGGCTCTATGTATCTCTTTCCTTATGATGGGTCCAAGGGTGTAGTAGGTTTCAAATCTCCAAATTCAAATACAATCTCCCTCCTTTTCAAGTTAATTATTTCCTAGTTACAAAAATCTCATTCCAGACCCATCAGTGCTCGAGATGGTTGACTATCATCCATGATCTCAATAACTTCAAAATCTGCCATGTTGTGCACCCCATCTATGTTCACAGGTACTCCTATCAAACGACCAATGAGGACTAGTTTGTATTGATTTGCAAGACTTAAATGAACAAGATGCCATACTAATTTATGTTTTCCCATCATCTTCCATGTTTTCTTGGGTAAAAAAATCATGTTAAACCCCAAGTCCAAGATAACATTATCCACATGATACTCCCCAATTTACACACTAAATATGAATTCTCCATTGGTTCTCTTCCTGCAAAATACCTGATTTACTACCCTTTGTGCGATAGGAGTTTCCCTTCCTCTTGTACAGTGATCAATCTTGTCATATAATGTACTCACCACAGTTTCATCTTTCATTATCTCTACACAACTCCTCAAGAATTATGTTAGCATGCTTACCTTTCTAGTTTGTTTCTCTAGAACATCGCGATCTTATATATGAGGCACAGATGATGTTGATGCTCCCCAATCATGTCCAAGTACTTATTTTATTTCTCTCTGATATGTCTACATTTCTTGTTGGAGAACAAAGGTTGACATATGCCATGCTAACTTCCTTACCCATTTTTCAGTTTTATTTCCCCCATTCACCATATCAACTCATGTTCTAGCTCCTCCATGCGTAACAAATGTTATTCTTGGTCCTTCATTGAATTTTTTGGTTGACATATTCTACACATTCAGATTTTCATTTTCGTTCTGGTTACCTTTGGCCTACCATTTCAGAACTATCTGAGGACAATATTTTGTTGCATGATCCAATTCTATGTAGTATGTGCATATTGTACATCGATTCGGGAAGTCGTGGGCCAAGTTTCTTAGTTGATTACAGTTATAACATATTATAGGTCCTCTTCCTCCTCTACAAAATGTTCCTTTCCCTTGACCCCTACCAAAGTTTCATTTGTTCTCTCGATTGAAACCTCTTTGATTATTGTATTATGGACCACCCCCTTCTACTGCAACAGTCTCCTCTTGAATCATGTACATGTCTAATGTCTGTTCCCTCATCAAGTCAAACATGCATCAATCCTTCTCTTCATGTCCCATAGACTTGCAAAAATTGAAAAACAAATTCCTTAGTGTACTCTGGTACTTCTATAGTAATGGACACTCCATGGGATGATTGCCACATTTCTTACATATATCACAATACCCTCCTCCTCGTAATGGATTTGACACTCCATTTTCCAAATACTGTGTGAATGTTGGGCACTCATCCTTGTGATGGAATTTAGTCCTGCACTTTGTAAGCCAAATGTGTTCTCGTTTCTCCTTCCCTTTTGTAAGTTTTTCCAGATGAATTGTCAATGCAGACAACTACGTCTAAACTTGTGCCATTCCTCCATTGTCTCCTACAAGAGATGATTCCAATTTCATTGCAATTTCGAACACCTCAGGCTACGACATAACCTTTTATTGTATTAATTCCCTACAAATGTGTGGTAGAATCCCTACAATAAACCATTCCTGATGTTGTTGATCTGGGATCTGGAAAGCTAGTCTACCAATCACATCCTTAAACCTATGGTCGAAATCCCATACTAACTTTGTTTGTAACTGTTTAATCTCCTTCAGTTCTATGATGTAGTGTGACTCTAACTTTGGCTTCTTAAAATCCTTCAGTAGTGCTTTCCTTATCTATACCAACATCCTGGCATGTCTCATAGGATTAATACTCTGCAGCTTCATATACCATAATAATGCACGACCTCTGAATGTTTTTTCTAATTATGCAATCTTCAAAACCTCATCCTGTACATTCTTAGCGACCCAAATTGTTTCACATACAAACAAATGTTGTTTTGGGTCCTCTTACCCCACTTGCTAGAACTCAGTAAATCTAAGGGCATTGTCTACCCCTTCCATGTTTCTTTATGCAGTACCTCCTCTTGGTGATGTTGGTTGATTGTGATTCTGAAACTGACTAGGCACACTAATTCCACTATTTTGACTACTACTGCTCTATCCTCCCTGGGTAACTACAATGGATTTTGAAAATTCTTCAACTTTTATCTCTAATTGTGGTGACACACACGGGGTTGTGGATTCAACACAGGAATCATTCTTAGTAATACTTAACGGTTCTTCTATTACTAGACTGGTTTGGAACTCCTCGTCTTCTCCTCCTATATATGGTATCTCCATGATTCAGACTATTGCGCAAGGTTCTCTCTCCTTTGTCTCACTCTGTGACTCTCCTTTCTTAGCCCTAGTATTTTTCCTCATGTACCTCCTTCCTCCATGCAATACTCCAAAATTTTATTCTTCCTCTGGTATACCCTCTTCTTGCATCCTCAATCCCTTCCTTCCTTATTAATCACTTCCTTCATTTTCTCCTATTCTTTGACTATCCTCTTGTCATCCCTCAGTTCCCCTACATGCATGAACCCTCTTTAGCAATCATATTGCATTTTCATCATGCACTTTTTACAAAAAATCATCTTTATCCACATACCCAACGATTTCATGAACCTTTTGTGTGGACCCTTGAAAAAGTCTCTTTCTGCAAAACTTTATTATTTGGTAAAATCTATTGCAAATTTTGTAAGATATCCTCCTAGTATGTTATCCAACCAGAAATCAACTACACAAGTAGTTGGGTGTTATAAAAACAGGATCACAGAGCAATAAAATAATACAAATGTGGAGATAAAACACAAAAGATACACAATACAAAAGAGACACAAATATACGTGGTTCACCCAGTGTGGGACACATCCACCAGAGAAATTTCCAGGTCCTTCCTTTTTATTTTCCATTGAAATGAAGGGATACAAGCTACAACACACAAACTATAACTTCCTCTTATTTCTCTTACAATATCCTCTCTCATAATACAATAATCACACACATACCCAGCCACAATACAATTCTCTCATAAAATAGGGTTTCCTTATACAAAGCAAATCCCTAAAATAACTTCTATCGTCAGATATGAAACCTTATAATGAACAATCTAGTTTGACTACAAAATTACAATAATTTACAAGGAAAATTTTCATTCGGTGGATTCCCCCTAGGAGCCCCCAGCTGTGGGGATGAGCCCCCCTACAACCCCCACACGTGGAAGGGTTGTACAGTCTTCATGGGGTATAAACATGGCTGAAAATAAATACCTCTAAATCATGAAGATAATCAGGCTCCACAACTAATGATCTCCCACTTGGAGACTAATCAGAACAACTCCATTGTTGTTGTACCTACTTGAATATAATCCACCTTAGACCTGGAAAATTTCACATCTTCACCTTCATGCTTGAAGGCCAACTAAAACTAAACAAGAACTAATTTTATCCCTAGTTACTCTCTTTGTTAATATTTTTGTATGATTCTTGCTAGTATGTATCTTTTCCATCTTCAAATGCCCATCTTCCAAGATAGATCATATGAAATGGTGCCTAGGAAGTATATACTTAGTATTTGAATGGAAGGTCGAGTTCTTTGCAAGATGAATGAAACTATGACTATAACAGTACAACCTGCTATTCTCCTACTTCTTTCCCAATTCCTCCATAAAACTCTGTAACCAAATTATCTCTTTACTAGCCTCTGAAAGTGCAACAACCTTTTGTAGTTTTGAAATCCAACTTAATGTTGTTCCACCTACAGTAAAAACATACCCTGTGGTGCTCCTCCTGCTATATTTATCACCTACCATATATGAATCAACATATCCTTGTAGAACAATGTCTGAACCTCCAAAACATAATGCATGAGTAGCAGTACCTCTCAAATACTTGAGAATCCACTTTACTGCCTACCAATGTTCTTTACCTAGATTGTTCATATACCTATTCACAACTCCCACTACATGTGAAATATCTGGTCTTGTGCAAACCATCGCATACATCAAGCTGCCAAATGTTGATTGAGAAGGGACCCTAGACATGTATTTTATCTCCTCTTATGTCTTGGGACACATTTCCTTAGTTAATTTGAAATGGCTAGCTAGAGGTGTACTAACTAGTTTTTCATTCTGCATTCTAAACCTCTCCAACACCTTCTCTATGTACTCACCCTGAGACAATTTCAATTTGCGATTTTTCTTATCTCTTGTTATTCTCATACCAAGTATTTTTTTTGCAAAACCCAAATCCTTCATTCAAAATGAATTAGCTAATTTATTCTTGAGCACATTTATATCGTGCATATTAGACCCTACAACAAGCATGTCCTCTACATATTATAGAAAGAAAATATAGCTTCCATTTTCTATCCTTTTAAAATAAACATAATGATCATAATGGCATCTACTATAACCTTGTTCTGTCATAAACCTGTCAATATTCAAATACCATTGCCTTGAAGATTCTTTTAGGCCATACAATCTCTTCTTCAACCTGCATATCAAATTTTCCTTCCCTTTGACCTCATACCCCTATGGTTGTTGCATGTAAATATCTTCATTCAAATCTCCATGGAGAAAGGGTTTTTTTACATCTAATTGTTCAAGATTCAAATAGTCTACTACCACAAGACTTAAAATAGTCCTAATTGAAGTCATTTTAAAAATAGGAGAAAATATTTCATCAAAATCTATACCTTTCTTTTGTGCAAACCCCTTTACAACAAGTCTAGCCTTGTACCACTTTTTCTCTCCATCTTATTCCTTCAACCTATAAACCCATTTATTCTACAATTCTCTTTTTCCTACATGAAACTGAACCAAGTCCCAAGTCTGGTTATCTACCAAGGAATCCATTTCCTCTTTCATGCCTTCTTCCCACTTCCTTTTAGTGTCTACTTGCATTGTCTCTTCATAACTTTCTGGTTCACTAGAATCAATGAACAATAAATAATATAATGAAGGAGAGTATCGTTCAGTGGGTCTACTTAACCTAGTATATCTTCTAAAAACACTTGCAATATCTTGAGGTACCTGTTGCTCTTGTTTGTGTACATTTTGATTTTCTCGTACCTTTGGAATTTCATTTTTAGTGATGTCATCAATCACTGTGTATTTTGGTTTTTCTTATTCCTGTTTCCTTACCTGCAACTGATATTTATACATGAACTTTTCATTGAATATGACATCTCTACTCCTAATGATTTTTTTATTTTCATAATCCCATAAGTGATAACCAAAATTATTAACACCATATCCAATAAAGGTACACTTCTTGGTTTTTTCTTCAAGCTTTGTTCTATTTTATTTATTAGTATGGACAAATGCTTCACAACCAAAAGTACTTAGAAATGAATAGTTTACCCTTTTACCTTTCCATGCCTCCTTTGGAATGCCACCATCCAAAGAACTTGAAGGTCCTTTGTTTATCAAGTAAACAAAAATATCTACAAGATCTTCCTAAAACTGTAAAGGAAACCATGCATGCAATCTCATACTCCTTTCACACTCCATGATGATCATGTTCATCCTTTTTGACACACCATTTTCTTGTGGTGCTCCTAGAATTGTATTCTCTCTATGAATCCCATGGTATGAACAATAATCATCAAACACTTTTCTGCAGTATTCACCTCCATTGTCTGATCTGATACACTTCAACCTTCTTTTTGTCATTCTCAACCAAATCTTTCATTTCTTAAAAGTATAAAAAGCATCATATTTATGTCAAATGCAATAAAACCAAGTTTTTATAGTTGCATCATCAATAAAAGTAACATAATAATGAGAGCCACCAAGAGATGATACTTGATTTGGTCCCCATATGTCTATATGCACAAGCTCTAACCTTTTACTCTTCTTTACTTTTCCAACACTGAGAAATCTAACTCTCTTATGTTCTACATAAACCCAGTGCTAATAGAAATCGAAATCAATTTGTTTAATATCTAGAAACAAATTTCTTTTGTGAAGTATATGCATCCTCTTCTCACTCATGTTTCCAATCCTATGATGCCACAGTGTTGTATCCACTCTTGTATAAGATAAAGAGATAGAAGATTCAATATTACCAGTACATAAATACAATGTACCTACCTTCTCTCCTTTTTCTATCACCAGTGATCCTTTAGTGACCTTCCATGCCTTATCTGTAAATATAGATATACAACATTCACTTGCTAACTACCCAGTTGAAATCAGATTTTTTCTTAGATCTAGAAAATGCTTTACCTCTTTCGACAACCATTGGTTTCCATTCTTTTTCTTTATTTGTACCTTTCCCATTCCCACAATTTTGGATGGTTTATCATCACCCAAACGAACCTTTCCAAAATAACCTTGAACATAATCTAGAAAATGTTTGCTATGGGGTGTGTCATGAAATGATGCGTCTGAATCTACTACCCAAGTCTCATAAATATTGTCTACAAAAAGAATCAAAGAATCTTTTAACACGTCACCTATTACATTTTCTTATTGATTTTCCCCTTGTTATCCATCTCTTTGTTTCTTTGGATCTCTGCAATATTTCTTCATATGTCCTTTCTTCCCACAATTCTAGCACTCTATCTTTACCAATATGGATTTGGATCTTCCTTTCCTATAATTCCCACAGTTCTTTGAGCCCTTTCCTCTATAATTTTTCCTTCCCCTATTCTCCATAGTCAACACATTACCTGATGTCTCGCTCTTGGCATAGGGGCAGACCCGGGGTTCAACACTTCAACAATGCACCAACAAAACCCTAACTACTATCCCTTTCGGCAACACCTACGAATAAAATGAAGTCTCACCCGAGGTAGAGGCAGGGGGGTTGCAGAACTCAAGTGTCTACAACCAATATGGGACACAGATTTGTGATTACAACACTAAACAGAGCACTTAGCCAATAACATGCATTAGTTCTTAACCTTATTCACATCGTAGGTTAAACCCTTATTACATATCAGCGCAACAATACTCAATATTAATCACATCCAATCATTTAGCACATAGCATCAAATCAGATCTAGAATTCATCATACATAATCACTAAGAATCCATAGATATATCTATCATACATCAAGATGTGTACATAAACAATACAAACAACATTTCACAAATAACATCAACATAGGATATACGTGGTTCACCCCAGTGTGGGGCTACGTCCACCAACTCTTCTTCTCCTTTATTAGTCTTCAATCTTCCTACATTCTTCCACTCCTGTGCACAAAGAAACAGAGCTTAGCTTCACACTAGACAGGTGATTTGCAAACAATGCACTAGAACCACCTTCCTCCAAAACCCAGTCAAGGCACAAAGCCAACTCCTAAATAGCACAAAGCCTTACATACAACATCTGTGCACAAAGCAACTTACATTCTCTTGCACTAAGTTGATCACAAGAAACTAAGTAATTATTACATCGCTTAGCTATCTATTTATACATTTACAATGAAGCCTAAATATGGGTAAATCCATGGGCTGACATCCCATACCCGTTACATAAACCCTAAAAACCCAAAAATCCCACAAAACAAGTGATATCCCATGATCTCCGCTTCGCCTGGGCTCTCCATCTTCGACCAGCTTGTTGAAGTCCCCAAAAATGGTCAAACAAAAGCAATGTTCTCTCAAAACTTGGCCGATGGCCAATAGGCCCCCAACACTCACCTGTGACTCGTCCCGAGTCACTTAGATATAGGCAGGGTTTCTTCGAAGGCCTAGATCTTAGCTTGAGTTTCCTCAACTTGCTGCTTCGCTAGACCCTCCTTCTCGATGAACTCTTGAATGACTTGATTAGTAACATGCCCTTCCAGGCATTGTTCCACTATCACAACCAGTTGGTTTAGCTACAAGCCTTGTCCTTCAAATTATTGAAAACTCATGCAGGCTTCGTCCTGCACCAGATGGAGTATTTGTGTCACTTACATAACCTTTCTTTGAATATTAGTAACTTGTTGTTGGACTGTGCATTTCTCCTACGACCTCTTCATACTCTCAAAGACAGTAAGTAGTTTCAGCTGTGCTTGTATGGTGGACGCCTGTTGCTTCACCTCCTAGAGATGTGCCTCCAATTTCCTCATCTCTGGATCTTTTGCAAGGCTCTCAAGGGTTTGTGCACTTCGATCACTTAATTTCTTACACTTTGAGGTGAGTGCCATAATTCTTTCTTTTGCGTTCCTGACATATTCTTCCTTATGATCGCGCACTTCTTTCGGAGTGCTCGACACTGCTTAGATTTGTAGCTCCATTACTCTTGCTTGAAGTTGTTGAATGGATTCATTGAGCTTCCCTACTTGCATCTCAGTTGAATCTAGTTCCTCCTATGCCAATCCTGACACATGGAAAAGTGCTCTAGCTACTTCCTCCTTGACCACAGTATGCTTTTCAAGCAGCTGGTCTTTTTCTTTCTAGATCTTTTCTTTGTTTAGATTAAATTTCGCCTGAATTTCACTTTTCTCCTTCTGCGTAACTCGTAGTTGTTCTAGGAACTCATCCTTTTCTTCTTGGGCTCGACGATATCGATCCTATGTCACATCTTCTAACCTTCACAATTGGGTGGGTTCATCCCCCAATTCTACAATTTATGATGACGACGATGCAGTAAACATTGCGTGGCTCGAGTAGATGGCTTGTTGTATGTCTCTGAGATCCTTCTCTATTATGTCATACATTTTTTATTGATTCTCTTCATGTCTCTTCAGGATATCTTCTGAAGCATCTTATATGGCTGTGATGATGAGATCTACATCGTCCACTATGATCACATTCTATGATTGAGGCTTATTGGCTTGGGTCTTCTTCTGTGCTGAGGATTTCTGTGGAGAAACCTTCTTTTTCTTCAATGTCTCGATCTTTGTAATGGGATCCTTTGGTGGTGTCACTTATCCTTATTCTTTCTTGTATCCTTCTTCCCCTCCTTCCTCCTAGTTCAATTCATCTCCTCCTCCTCCTGTAGGTGAGTCAGGCATAGTTTCCTCCAATGTGATGTCCTTATCATCACTTTCTATGTTATGTATGTCCTCCTTCTCCTTTTTATTTGTGTTTATTTGTCCATCATACTTAGTCTGAGTGACCAAAGGACTTTCAATGATTTCGGGGTCAGAGAGTTTTGCTTCTTCAACTGATAGAAGGAATTATGCTGCTCATTCCTTAGTGATCTCTTCCATGTCTTCCTCGGTCAATTTATATTAAAACTATAGCTCCTCCTTACTATCATCCTTGTGCAAAGTGATGTACATGAAGTGTTGGTCTGCACAAAACTTCGTGAGTGGTCTATATTGATGCAAGGTATTTGGGGTCATTCGGGGGAATGATTCAATGGCATGTGTTAGCTGTACGTAATAGGCATAGAACACTGTGTTCGATTGCCACTGCTTCACCATATTTTTCATGTACCACATGGTGGTGAACCTCGTGGCCAATGGTTCTGATGGCTCAACTTATGGGAAGGCTTCTCCTTTCGCCATTTTCCAGATGAAAAATGCGATCAAGATCATAATCCAACTGAAATTAAACTCATACCCTTGGTCCTGTGCTTCATGGCAGTCCTTCTCCAACTCTTTGATGAGGTAACTCACCCAGTTCATCTGCATTCCACTACGAACCCTGTGACTTGTGTCGGTTGTTCCTTTCTGACAAGATTTCCTAATATAAGATAACAATCTGGGCACACTACGCCATCCTGGATGGAGGCTACCTTGTAGCCTCACTTCCCCTTCTCTACATCGCCATAGGATTCCTTTATACGTTGGGCCAGGGTACAATATGCAACCTTCACTGGTTAGAACTGGTGAGGTTCTGGTCCTTGTATGCTCAGTCCTGTGATCAAGTGGATCAACACCCAATCCACAGTCACGTGCCTTTCAAGCCATAGATATCCTCGATGGTAGCACGATAGGAGGACTTTAATATAATCATTAACCTCTTGATGTCGGTTGAAGTGGGGGATATTCATCACGTTCAAGATCAAGGAGCGCGCGATCTCCTTAATCCACAGTTGGGAGACTATATTGGGATTCTTCTCAGTCGTCTTCATCAAGTACCTATGCAGCGTGAGCATCACATAGTTCTTCAAGTCTCCAAGGTTGAAGTCATTGATCTTTAGAGCATGGATCAGTCCCAACTAGGTTCCAACTGTGTGTATCCCCTTCGAGAGGTATGCAGTGATCAACGTGTATTTGAAATCACGTGGGACACTGTCCTGGTTAACCACGCCAGTAAAAGGTGGGATGTAGTCCGACAAGACTGATGGGATCTGCTTCGCATTAGCCAGATCATCGCGGTGTTTGCTTCATTTCTCAGCAGCATGGCTAGAACGTCATCCAGTCGATGGGGATTCTTGCAATCTGCCAGCCGACGATGCATGTATTCCTACACACATGACTTTCTCAGTCATGATATCCATGATGATTTCCTCCACCGACTTCTCTATTATGCTATGTTCACCTGACATTCTCGGTAATGGAACCATTTTTTAGCACAGGCACAGACCCAGGGTTCAACTCTTCAACAACGCACCAACAAAACCCTAACTATCGTCCCTTTCGATAACACCTGTGAAGCAGATGAAGGGTAACCCGATGTAGAGGCAGGGGGTTTGCAGGACTCAGGTGTCTACAACCAAGTTGGGACATAGATCTATGATTACAATACTTAATAGAGAGATTAGCCAATAACATGCATTAGTTCTTAACCTTATTCACATCATA
The DNA here is from genome assembly GCA_009831015.1 of Picea engelmannii. Taxonomy (NCBI): domain Eukaryota; kingdom Viridiplantae; phylum Streptophyta; class Pinopsida; order Pinales; family Pinaceae; genus Picea; species Picea engelmannii. Next base: position 239,586 of record ML785073.1, read on the forward strand.
GGCTAAGCCTTTATTATAGATCAACGTAGTAATAATCAAGATTAAGCACATCCAATCATTTAGCACATAGAATCAACTTAGATCTAGAATTCATCATATATAAGCACTAATAATACATATATCTATCTATCATACATCAATATCTGTACATAAAAAATATGAACAACATTGCACAAAGCACATCAACACAGGATATACGTGGTTCACCCTAGTGTGGGCCTACGTCCACCAACTCTTCTTCTCCTTTATTAGTCTTCAAGCTTCCTACATTCTTTGGCTCCTATGCACAAAGCCACAGATCTCAGCTTCACACTAGAGAGGTGATATGTGCACAACACATTAGATCCACCATCCTCCAAAACCCAGTCAAGGAACATATCCAACTCCTCAATAGCACAAAGCTTTACATACAACGTATGTGCAGAAAGAAAGTTACATTCTCTTGTACTAAGTCGATCACAAGCAACTAAGTAATTCTTACATCACTTAGATATCTATTTATACATTTACAATGAGTCATAAACATGGGTAAACCCATGGGCCTATATCCCATACCTGTTAGATAAACCCTAAAAACCTAAAAATCCCGCAAAACAAGCGAGATCCCGCGATCTCCGCTTTGCTTGGGTGCTCCATCTTTGACCAGCCTGTCGAAGTCCCCAAAATGGTCAAACAAAAATAATGTTCTCTCAAAAAATGTTCAATGGCCAACACTCACCTGTGATTTTTTTGTCTCATTTCCTCATTAAGGATAACACCAACAACATCATCAAATTTTAGAGTGTTTAAACTAGAGACAGAGTTACTTACATCCATGACCAAGCCATGCCAACTTTATGGAAATGAGAACAATATCAAAAGAGACCTGAAATCATCACCAAAGTCCACTTTTACAGAACTTAGATGATTAGTAACCGTATTAAATTCATTTAATTGATATGCAATAGACTTCCACTGAACTAGCACTTCCTTTATGGTGCACCGATGGAGACGACGCTCACATTGGTCCAATACTTCTTGTGGCTGCAACCAAATGGAACCTTCTTCATCCAACTCAGGGAGACTGGTTTGATTTTGGAACTTAGTTCCAATCACTTCCTTTAAGCATGAGACATGAAAAATAGGATGGATCATAGAATGACTAGGTATGGCTAACTGGGACACCATGGGCCCCACTCAATTGAGGATTTTATAAGGATCATAAAATTTGGGGGAAATTTTTTGACAATTTTCAACTTTGAGTGAAGTATTCTTATAAGGTTTAAGATGAAGAAACACCTAACCCCCTTGAGCAAATTGACGTTTTGAACGATCATGTTTGGCTTGTTTCTTCATGTGGTCCAGAGCCATGACCAAATTTTATTTGAAGTTATGAGAATGGTCGCTTAGAATTTCACATTCTTGTCAACCTTCTGAACCTTGGAGACACCTGGAATTTATGAGAGAACTAATGGTGGCTTTTACCTGTAGAATATTTCAAAAGGATTCATGTGAGTAACAATATGGTAAGGTGTGTTGTACCACCATTTAGATAGGGGTAACCAATTATCCCATTGATTTTGTCTGTCAGATGAAAAACATTGCAAATACGTTTCCAACACTTGTTCACGGCTTTAGTTTTTCCATCAGTCTGGAGATGATAGGTGGTGCTGAGACGCAATTGGGTTCCTTGGAGCCTGAACAATTCTTGCCAAAAATTGTTGGTGAAATTTGGATCTCGGTAAAATACAATAGAATGAGGCATGACATGGAGTTTGAAGATATTATCCATAAAAAAATTGAGCCACCATGGATGTAGTGAATGGGAGTTGAAGATCATAGAATCGATCATATTCAGAAAGATGATATACTACCACCATGATGGTCGACTTATTTACCAATTTAGGTAAGCCAATAATGAAATCCCTCCAGACAGTAGGGGGAATTCAGAGTAGTTGGATTGTTCCTAGAGCTTTAACTATTTCTCCCTTATTGCATTGACATGTATCAAATTCAGCCACAAAGGTGTGAATGTCCTATTTCATACCATCCTAGGAAAAAAAAACATTTGACCTGTTCATAGGTTTTGGTAAACCTTGAATGCTTAGCTGCAGGTGAAGCATGAAACTTAGAAAGCACCATGGATTTAAGGTGTGATTGTTTTCTCAAATACAAGTGACCTTTATAGAAAAGCTCTTCATTGTGTTAATACTACCCGAGGAGAAGCTTGAGGATCCTATTGCAATTTTTGGATCAAGCTAGAAAGTGTCAGATCTTGCAACCATTCTTGGAAAATGGCTTGAAGCCAATATGTTTCAATGAAGGAGAATGAAAAGAGGGACCCTTCATCTTCATATTTCCTTGAAAGATAATCCACCGCATTTTATTTCCCCTTCTTGTATATGATCTCATAATAGTAGTCAAACAGTTTGGTTGCCCATTTTGTCCTCTAAGGATCAAATTATTTGTTCCAGAAAATGCTTAAGGATATGATGATTAGTTTTAATTGGGAAGCCTTCACTACTAGTGGGAAAAACCCCCCTATGGATACACCAGGGTTTACAATGTAGGCAGATCAATAACTATTTAAAATTCTCCTACCTCTCTAGCTACCCCAAACATACCCCAGACTTATGCCAGAAAAGTAAAATGAGAAGGATTCGATAACTGTACCTTTACTTCGCATCCGATGTTGATCCTCTCGCACTTAATAGCTTTGTTGAATACAAACCTCCTACCAAATGATGGCCTGCATTTAAATATAGATATACATAAAACTACAATCATACATTTCATACACAAACAAGGGTTAGATGTTAGAATAAAAGCATAAATCAAATGGAAACATTCGACACATCATGTTTTGGGACAGGAAAAGTACTTCTTTTATTGATAATACAATGATCACTTACAACCAAAGTTAGAAACTTCTCCTCGAAATTGGTCTAGAATACTCTTCACAAAGCTCCAAGTGCACCTCCGTGTATATTTCTCCTCTCAAAATTCTTCTAGGGAAATGGAATGGGTTTATGATGGAGGAAAAATGGAAAAATGAGGAATTCTAAGGTAATTCTCACAACAAGGTTGCAAATGCTTGGGGCAAGGAGGGGATGTGTAATGGGAAAAGTTTCATTGTTCTTATGTCTAGATATGGAATGAGACCCCAAAAACTCCTTTTATATGAGAAAATGATGGTTATTCGGTTGGGTGCTGGGTTATAGGTTGTGGATTAGTTGGGAAACTACCCAATAGCCCGTAATCTCAACTAATTCCTTGCAACTTTTTATTTTTTTTCAACTTTTTCAAGTACACGCGGGCTATAGTAGTGCAGCATGCATACGTACACGGGATGTAGTGGTTTAGGAAGTGTATGTACATGGGCAGTAGTGGAGCAGGGCGCATACATTTTTAAAAAATTGTTTTTTTGGAAGAGGAACTCAGTGATGGTTGGAAAAAATGCATGTAAGACGACCATATGCCAAGTATGCATATGTAGAGAAATTTAGGGTTATAATAGATGACCCCTAATGTGTGAGGTCAAAAGAGCATCTGATGGCCAAAATATTTTACAAAATCTTCACTAATGTACGAAACGAGTGAGCCCGGGACTAGAGTTTGGGAGGTCCCATCTACAAATATAACAATTGTCTCTCTGAGGCAGGCATACCCATGATCGAGATAAAATAAATCATTGTTGACAATCAAATACACTGCATATCCATGTCATATAACTATATAAAGTGTAGCCATGAGAAATACACAAATGGATCTACATCTCAAAATCAAAGATATACAAGTATAGTATCCATCTTCAAGAAGCCAATATCGCATGATGGTTGGAGATGAGGACTTCAGAGCTCGAACAATGTGAATGTATGACTTCAATACCCAAAGGTCTTCGACGACTCATTGGGAAAAGACAAGAGGATCTCAATGATCAGGAAGAGAACTTCATTGATTTCAAACAAGGACTTGATTGGAATTTTGGGATGGTTGAGCATGAGGTCAAGAGACAAACTGTAGAAAGGCCAAATCAAACTGGGTGAAACTTACCTTGGAAAATAGCACAAAAGATGACCAGACTCGGGCAACATGACATTGACATAAGTTCACGATGCAGGAAGCAATGCAAACTCTCCATGTGTTTGGAAGAGTAACCAAGAGGAGGAGGACACATCTCTATGTAGTGAGAACATCTTCCTAAGGTCTTATTAGATCCCAAATCTTGACAGACAAATGGAAGGATGTGCTTTCTCCAAGGGTGACTCATTATGTTGCCAAAAATGAATATATATTTCCCATCCCCTCTTTTTGTTTTTATTTTTATTTTTTTGTTTGTTTCAATATTTTAAAGAGCTTGAAAAGGAATAAAAGAATGCTACATTACAAAGGAGGAATGAGTGTCTCAAGCATACTAGTTCCAAGTGCAAGCAACACACTAAGGCTCAGATCAAGGAGACATGTGCAGAAAAAGGACACTCAGGGAAAATTTCTCCATGGGTCAAGGTGTCCCATCATAGAGGCAAAGTGATACAAGGATTGCGTATAATGCATGCTTCAAAGGTTTAGTTGGTAGCAACATGGAAATGACATTAAGCCAAAGACGCATAAATGAAAACGTGATGATCAAGACACAATGAAACCCCCTTCAATGTGATTTTTAACGATCCCATAGAAGGTAAGATCGATAGTTTTTCATTTTTAGAGAGTCTGAAAAAATGTAAAAGAAGACTCCGCTGGGGTACCTTTTTCGAAAATAGTCTAGTCAGTTCGAAAAAGGGGTAAACTAGCACCAAAAAGAAGTCTATTCAAAACCGTTTTAACGAGTGTGACAAAGACAAGATCACTCGACAATATTTTCAATTTTAAGGAGTCTGAAAAGAGCTTAGCTATGGACTCGTAACCTTTTTTTAGATTTAGTCTCTTGAGCTTGAAAAATTATAAAATTTACTTTGGAGAACTCTCTCGGCGAGACGAATCTCTCGACGTATATATTTTTCCTCCATAATCTACAGGCTGAAAAAAGGGGTAAAATCATGCCAATAAATTTCTTCTGGACCAATTTTAGCGAGTGTGAAGGAACAAGGTCACTCGACGATATTTTCAATTTTAGGGAGTCTGAAAAGATATTAACTATGTGTTATCACTGAAATTCCGTCTGCACATGGTTACAAGAATTCAACATCGTCAAACAACAATGAGGTCATCCATGGACCTAAATTAACACCAAAGCATTCATAAAGGGTAAAAAACTATACAAACTAGTGAAAAATTGAAGGATGCTATGAAGATACTAGGCGTGCGTGCACATGCATGGAACAAAAATGCAGAAATCGCGCACATGCGCACGATGCGCGACTGTTATCGCAAAAATCCATGCACCTGAGAAACGACACATTTATGAGAGTGGTCGGCCTCCCACCCACTTCTGGTTTAGCTCCCAAGCTGATTTGACACTCAAATCTGGACTGGATTTGACTGGATGGCAGGTCAAAGACCTAGAAATGCCCTAATTAGCCTATTTACACACTACTAACTAGTTGAACAATAGCTCAAAGGAATGCTATAAAAAGGCCATGGATACACTTCATTTTTCAAGGAATTCAAAGCAAATTTATGCTGCCATTATTTTCTTGAGGACTCTATCCTTTCCAAGAGCATATTTGCACCATTGCATTGGGAAATCCATCTCACCCCTTGAGTGGATTAGAAAAGATTTCTTTCACCATTTTTCATTTTTATTTGTTGTAAGAAGAGCTTGCTTGTGGGGGTCCAAGAGCCCTCCCTTGGAGGAAGAAGGGACTCATAGTCCCCTTGCTTCTCGGTGTTTTCTTTCACCAATATCAGCCTTATCATTGGTGACATGGGTCTCTTTGTTCTTTTTGTCTCTATGTCCCTATGCTCATAAATTTAGTTGTTATTGCATTTCTTAGTTTAATTCTTAGTTGTTGTTTTCTATTTCTTTTCCTAACTCTTTTCCTTATAGCTGTTCTGCTCAGCAGACCCAACTGAGCTTGCAAGTACCTCTATTTTTCTCACTAAGGTGATGAAAGACGCGCAACAGATTGGTGACTCCACTGGGGAAAGGTATCAATTTCCTACCCCATTTGGGTTTTTCTTTCTCTTCTTTTAGTTTGTTTAACTTGCAGGTGCACTAACCGTCCTAGGCCGACCTGCCAATCAGCCAATTCCAAGTTGAATTGAGAGAAATCCATCCGAATTTTTCATTCTCGGCCATGTGTCATATATGCGTGGGCTTTTAGGTCCACAGACATGCATTGTGTGCACATGCACCTAAATCACAGCTCTGTTCTGTGCACATGCACTCATTGACTTTTCTCTGTTCGCGCATATGCGCTTTGTGCGCCTTTGTCTCCACTAAGACCCATGCATCTATGAAAAAATTCACATTTTAAAGTTGTTGAGATGTGGGGAAGGCCATTTTCCTTCTTAAAAATGATTTCAAGCATGTTTTAAAGCTACACCACACTTAGTCCCCTCATCATATAAAGGGGTTAGTCAAAAACACATAGGCACTTAGGAGGTTAAAATCAATTTCCCTTCTTTGCTTTCATTTTTCACCACATGGATGGATTTTTTTGACTCACAATATAAGTTGGAAATCATTTTTAATCACATTTAACTTGCATTGGGACTAGAAATTGAATAGAAATCGCTTAGTATGCTCTTCTCTCACTCCTCCAAGTGGTCTTGAGAATCAGAAAAAGATTGTGAAACGATTTCATCTCCCTTAAGAACATTAAAACCTTTAGGAGAGGACAACAACCCTTCTTGGGACTCCTCTTAGTTTACTTTTTCAAACACATCTTAATATTGTAACGGGCCCATACATGCCCACATGCTACAAAGGTAGGATAGTGTTGAAATTTGCTTTCTTAGATCAAATCACTAGGGAAGTTTAAAGGTTTTGTAACGGACCCATACATGCCCACATGATCAATATAGGATAGTTTCAAATCTTTTCTTAGATTACATCACAATAGGGAGTTAAAGGGATAGTAACGGACCCAAATTTCCACATGCTAGCTTCCTAGGGACTTTTGAATTATGCAAGGTTGTACCAAAGACACTTAGTTAATTAGGTAATCAAACACTTGTAAGGACCAAGCGAAGTCCACATACAACAAGGTGACATCTAATTCACTAAAACTTGGCACACACTTTCACTCACACACAAAAGTCACTTATCACTCACATAGCTTCTTCTTGAAACGTGGAGGTCAAAGTAAGTTTCCTCCAAAGGGATTCTGAAAACACCCCACCCTTTTCTTGATGAAACTATCCACTCCCATTTTAATCAATGAGGTTGGTTTACACCCCCATCCTCCCAAAACAGCTACACCTAAAATATTTCTAAAAACTCACTAAGTTTTCCTCCACAGGAGGTGCCAAAAGAATTTTTTTAGTCTAGGTAGGATTTTGGGGATAGGCATCCAAATAAATCCCCGTTATCTGGTTCTCACATTGTCAAAACCATAGAAGTTGTCAAGTAGGGAACTGAAAATCCTCCAAGTCAAGTGTTCCTAACACCATAAGGTAGGGAGATACCCATGAAGGGTTGAAGGCCGAGGTCCAGTTGTTCTGTGCATCCCCCCTTGAGGCACCCACCTCTTGGACGGGATCCAGCCCGTGACCCATTTCTTAGGCCGAAAATCTAAATGGTGCACTTTGACCAAGGTACCTGGTGACCAAATTTTAGGACATCTACCCAGGTGGCAATTGTGGGCTGCAATTGCACCTTGATTGGATTTTGTGTGGCTATTGGGAAATATTGCCAGCTCTTTCAGGATATGCCCCCTTTACCCCTCATTATAACCAATTATTTCATCCTTCACTAGTTTCTCTTCCAGTGACTTCATACTCCACTGTTGAGTACTATTGGAAGGTCCAGTGGTCTTTGAGAGGAAGGATGTTACGTCTTCTAGGACATGGGCATTTGTTTTCTTTTGATTCCCCACACAGAAAAAACCCACTTACCCAGATATATGCTTCTTTTTCAAAACATTTTATGTATGATGCACCTCTGATTACAGTTTGATTTGGATATATATATTGTGTAAAATTCAAACGTTTGCAACGCAAAGGCTCTTGTTTTTTTATTACTCTCACCACCATTTTCACACATTCACACAGCTAGTCAGACATCATAGGGGACCCACAGAATCCCTGTCATTCATGATGCTTGCTAAACCTCCCTCCTATCTTAGGGGGAGCGTCTGGTCTTTCCCACTCATCGGCACCACCTTCACATACTCCTGTGAGTGCTATTGTTTTAGGATCATCTTTTCTTGGTTCTACATTACTTGGGTCCACTTCCCAAGGTCATCAGTCCACTCACTCTCCTTTACACGGAATCAGGGGACTAACTTCCTCTCAAGGGGGAAGCACCAACCCACCTAGCCCCCCTCAAGGGTCAGGTTAACAACACACTCACACCATGGCCGGAGTTAATCCTGCCCCCCCACTACAGATGCCATATTTGGCCTCTCTCAACATACCATATCTAAGAAAAATCACCAACGATCCTATATTGCATGCTCCCACATGGCTTGCAATGCCCACCAAACTACCTTCGGACATACCAAAGTTTGAAGGAAAGGCAGGTGATGACCCTGGCAACCATGTCATGACCTTTCACCTATGGTGCTCTTCCAATAGAATTATGGATGATTCCATCAGACTATGATTATTTCAATGCACACTCACTAGCCCATCGGCCAAATGGTATGTAGAAGAAAAATTAGGGTCCCACGCGACTTTTGAGTCCTTGGCCAAAGCATTCTTGACCTTCTTCCAATTACCAATCCACCACAACAATGGTCTAGAACTACTTTCTAATTTCAAACAAACCTCAACCACACATATCGTTGACCACATTCACGAGTGGCATAGGCGACATAGTTTGTGCAAAGAAGAAACCACCAAGCAACAGTGTCTCAACTGGTTTCTTAGATCACTTGTCTCTCTCCTCGATAAGGATGTAGCTTCCACCTTCCCTCAATCTGAAGAGGAAGCCATTAGTAAGGCTAAAAAATATGACCTCATTTATGCACAGTCATGGTACTTATACACTGTACTTCCTGATCTTCCAAAACCTGTGCCATTTGGCCAAGACAAACCTGGGATGCCTCACTCAGTAGACAGACTAATTGGTACCACCACTCACCACAGTCCACAACCCCAACCACCACCGATGTATGGAACACCTCAATACCCGTCGGCATACGAGGGAACTTCTTATTACCCCCCACCCCCTTATCAACAACCATACCCTGTTGCTATACCTCCATCCATCAGTGGACCACCGCCGACACCCCCCATACATACACCTATTCAAACGAACTTTGGTACACCCTCTACCTCATCTTATAGTACTAGAAAAATCACTACGCCTTCTTATGTACCTTATGGATCGTTACCACCACAAAATCCATACTTCCCATTTCCTGGTCCCCCACAACCCATGGATCCCCCACATCTTCATGCTGGGATGAATTTTTTTCAACCCTCCACCATTCAGCAATACCAAAATTTTGAACAGTTGAATTCATCCAATCCAACCCATCCGTCAAACAATTCCAAAAAGAAAGGATGGAACAGGAATAACAACAACCCTGGTCAAGGTGGGAATCAACCCTAGTAGAATCAACCCACTGGGGGAAACCATAACCAAGGGAATCAAAACCCCCAAGGGGGCAATAATAATAGGTGCCAAGGGAGAAATAACAATAATGTTAAAACCAACTTCCCTTGTTCCCTTTGTGGTGAGTTCGGCCATTACACTCATCATTTCCCCCAAATTGCTGATTTCAAATTGTTGAAAGACTCTGGTAGTCTTCCCCATCCTCCAGCACCGCCTGCCCCTCAGCAAGCACCACAAAAATACGTGAAACAACCCCCTCCTGTCGTGCTGCAAAATCCTATTCCACATCAAGGTGTGATAAATACCCAACAGGAAACACGACATCCCCCACCTCAGGTAGGACAATACCTCAACCCCAACAATCCAGCAGATCGCACAATTCTCCTCACTAGTGAGGAAGAAATCCTTCTGCAAACACGTAATCGTCAGTATCATGCACCCGTTGTTTCTCCTCCCATCCCTCCAGAGACTAACCATACACCGACGGAACCCTCGTTGGTGATTCCTCGCCCTACCTCTGAGCCACCTCTTCGCATCCCTCGCATCCCATTGTGCAAGAATGTCCACAACCCACAGGCTCGGGAAGCTCATAACTATAGTTTGGTAGATGACTTAGCACAATCCCCGATGGCCATGTCAGTTTTGGAAGTCCTCCAGACTTGTCCCACTCAGTGGAAATCATTACTTTCCGCCTTGGGGGCAGTCGACCCCACAGATACCCGCCTCATTAACTTTGATCTTGATAGTGGAGAACCTCGCCTTCCCATCTTGATCGCTTTTCAAATACCCGTAAAAATATGTAACATCATAGTTCATCGGTGTATCATCGATGAAGGTGCATCTACATGCATTATGTCCAAAACTGTATGGCAGAAACTTGGTTCCCCTGAACTCATATCCTCTACCATCACCTTACGAGCTTATGACAGACGACCATTGTCTCTCGAAGGGCTCTTCCAAAATGTCCCCGTCGAACTCAGGGGCAAGACTATTCTCATCGACATCGAGGTTATTGATGCCCCACTCGATTATAATATTCTATTTGGTCGTAGCTACATGTACGCTATGAAGGCAGTGGCATCTTTCGTCTTTCGGACAATGATGTTCCCTCACAATGGGAAGATCGTTATTATTGACCAAGTCTCACATTACTAGCCTAATCCATCTGCCAACATCGATAACATTCTTCCTCTCATCCACACAAGCCACGACGCATACCCACTCGTCGAGATGGGTCCTGGAATTTTCGAAGATCCATCATTGTTAGGAACTTACCATGGAGCACCACCACTCCTTCATCCTTCCAATCAAGTATGCATCGTATCATCTAACGGAACTCACACAGAGGATACCCTTCCTCCTACAGAGGCTTCTATGATATCTGACGTCCCAATCGTCACAAAACTCCCCCCTCAAGAACCTCCTGCATACTCGTCGACCCCACTAGTCCATGATTTCACCTCTCCCCAAGGACATATCCCAGTTTGGGAGACAGTTCCCCAAGCCATCACCCAAATTCCCTTCTTTTACCCTCCACCAGGCATTGAAGCTTTCCAGGTAGCTGCAATGCTCACCCTACCTAATATGGTGTTAGCAATCCCAGTTTGGTATTTATACCCACCAGAGATGGTCCCTCGACCGTCCCTTCCCCCCCAAAAAGAAGGAATCCCCATGACGATTCCCATACTTACTCCCACCACACCCCCACTCACTAACCCCCCTACCACAGCTGGGGGCAGGAGAAAGAAGAAGGAACCCACATCTCCACTTCCTCCATGCATCCAACCTCCTTGCGCACTATGTGAGAAAGAAGGACACCAAACCAACAACTGCCCATCTCTACCAGAGTTACAGAATTTGATTCCACTCAATCAAACTCCCCCAACACTCGCCACTATAGCCATTCCTACCACTACCACCCCCCATTCCAACAGTAAAGGGTTGCGGACCAAATTCGCTTGCGCTATATGTTCAGAATATGTCCATTATACCCACCATTTCCCAGTCCTGCCATGCTTTCGACAGACATTAGCTGCAGTACGCCAGAGCTTCCAGAGAAACCCCAATCCTGCTACGTCCTCCTCAAAAAATATCATTGAAATCCTTTATGTCACCACTTTAGTCAATGAACGTATGAGACGCCCTTTCTCTCTATGCGACTCATTAGATCATTTTACATACCAGTGTCCTATGATCCTTGAATACATGCAACGCCAATTGACCCTACTTCAACGGCCCGCAGCGTCGATAGTTGACATTACCTCATCACTAGAGGATCTTCATGTCATTTCTCCCGAACCCGAGGCCCTTCCAATGCCTCCATGGTTCTTAGATGACTTATTTGAGGATTCACCCCACAATCCCCCCAACTCTCCCACTCATTCCCCTATGGACATTTTACAGCCAACCAACATGGGTACTCCTCAATACTTCAATATCTAGTTTATGTCGAGCGAACCCTCACCATCTCCTAGCATTGTTCCCCCTATTTCTTCCTCACCAAGGGGCAACCACACGATAATAGTCACCGATATCACTCCTCATGACCCCTTGTATTCTCGTCACTTACACTGCGACGAAGAAATACTCGAAGAGTTAAACCACCCGAACTACCCCTGGGATGCGCTACACCACCACGCACTCTTCTTTCCACAGGAAGCCTCCACACCTCCTCACCAACACCCCATCTACGTAGTCGAAACCAAGGATTTTATCCCATCAGGGCCTATCGACTAGTTCAAAAACCCTATTCATGCCCCTGATTCTTTTGAAGAAGGCAACATGGCCAACATTTCCCCAACCATTAAAATCAACATTTCCATAAAAAATGGCATCGTCGAGGAAATCACCATTGGAGTTGCTTGCACTCCTTAGAAAATTATCACCTATAAAGCCCTATTCTAGGAATATCGAGATATTTTTTCTTGGTCATACACGGAAATTCCTAGCCTCGATCCCTTTATCGTCAAACATCGCATCGACACCTGTCCCAACATTACACCAGTTTGTCAAAAACAACGATTGCTACACCCATCCAAAGAAGCAACCATCAAAGCCAAAATTGACAAATTACGCACTGTCGGGTTCATTTACCCCATCGCCTATACCTCATGGGTTTCCAACCCTATACCCGTTAACAAAAAATAGGGCACTATCCGCGTTTTCATAGACTTTCGCGATCTCAATCATGCATGTCCCAATGACAACTTTCCAATGCCTTTCATCGATCAAATTATCGACGATTGCACAGGAAACGAGGCTCTATCCTTTATGGACGGGTTCTCTGGTTATAATCAAATTCAAATTCATCCCGCCGATCAGTATAAAACCACATTCACTACCCCTTGGGGTACTTTTGCATATCGTGTCATGCCTTTTGGCTTAAAGAATGCCGGCGCAACTTTCCAACGGGCTATGACATACATCTTTCACGATCTGGCTCATATCATCCTCGCCTACCTTGACGACCTCACAGCTCGATCCAAGAAACACACCCAACATCTTGATGATTTACGAATCATCCTTCAACGGTGTTGTCAGTACAACATCCGCTTGAATCCTCTCAAGTGCATATTCTGTGTCACCGCAGGGCACCTCCTCGGCTTTATCGTTTCCCAAAGAGGTATTACCATGGACCCCCTCAAAGTCCAAGCTATCACCAAAATTCCACCTCCCCGAAATTTATGTCAACTTCAGAGCCTACAAGGCAAAGCTAACTTTCTATGACAGTTTGTCCCAGACTATGCCATATAGACACACGGTTTCCTTCGCTTACTACATCACGACATCCCATTTCACTGGGATGACCATGCCCAACAGTCATTTGACGATCTTAAAACAACACTCTCCAACACACCTTTAATTAGTGCACTTGACTACAATCGTGACTATATCCTCTACGTATCAGCATCAGTTGTATCAGTAGCAGGAGTTCTCATCTAGCTAGCTAATGACAATTGTGAGCATGTCATTTATTATGTTAGTAAAAACCTCTCAAGGCCACCCTTGAAATATAAACACGAAGAGAAACTTTCTCTTGCAGTCGTCCTCGCAGTCCATAAACTGTGCCACTACATTCTGCTTCGCACAACAAAAGTCGTCGCAGATTCCAACCCTATGCAGTACTTGCCCAGTCATCGGCAAGTTAACGACAAATTTTCTTGATGGATCGTTATCCTTTAGGAGTACAACCTCGAGTTATCAACACCTAAGAGTAAAAAGGCCCTCGTTCTTGCCGAACTTGTCACAACCCTCCCCTCTGACACCACCAATACCCCCGTCAACACCGACTTTCCCGATGAACATCTCTTTTACATCACTTCGGATGATCCTTGGTACGGCGACCTCCTCATCTACCTCTGAACTCAAAATTTTGGTAACCACCTTTCACGAGATGATCATCGTCATATTTTCCATCAGGCCCCCCGCTACCTCCTCATCGTAGACATCCTATACCGGCGGGGAGTCGACACCATTCTTTATCGATGCTTGACTATTGATGAGGCCGATAGAGTCTTAAACGGCTGCCACAGCGACGCATGTGGGGGCCATATTTCGGGCATATCCACTGCTTAGAAGATTATTTGAGCCGATTACTTTTGGCCTACCTTATTTCACGATTAAATTCATGCCGTGAAACAATGTGAGCAATGTCAGCTCTACGCCAATAAAGACCAAGGTCCCCTCGCTCTTCTTCATCTCGTCATCACTGTCGGCCCTTTTTGTAAATGGGGCATCGAATTCATGACTTGTAATCCCCCCTCCAACAATGTTCACAAATACATCGTTGTCGTTGTCGATTACTTCACCAAATGGGCAGAAGCTATGCCCACCTTCAACAACACCGCTGACACTGCAACGCATTTTTTCTTTAACCAAGTCATATCTCTCTTTGGAGTACCACTCCAACTCATTTCCGATCACAGGAAACACTTCGAGAATGAGATCTTCGTCGAACTCTCATCTCGGTTAGGATTCTCTCATGAGTTCGCCTCACCATGTTACCCTCATTTTAACGGACAGGTCGAAGCAGTTAACAAGGTCCTCAAGACCATGTTATAGCGCACGGTTAATAAACATAAAACGAATTAGCATCATATGTTATTTTCTGCGCTATGGGCTTACCGTACGGCTATGAAAACAACTACTGGTTTCACACCATTTCATCTATTCCATGGGGTTAAGGCCACTCTTCCCATCGAGTGCGAAATTCCCACCTTACGCACCGCAATTGATCTATTACCCAACACTGCTCCAATGGAGCAGCGCTTGCTGAACTTAGAGTCTCTGGATGAAGATCATCAATCTTCATTATAGAACAACAAGGTAGCTAAAAAATGATCCAAGGCTACCTTTGATCGACATGTCAACCTTCTCTCATTTCGCGAAGGCGACCTCGTCCTAGCTTACGATATCGCTCATGATACCTTTGGCCATGGAAAATTCGAGTCACTCTGGCATGGCCCATACATTATCCAACATTGCCTCACCAAAGGAACTTACATCCTGGCCTCCCCTGAAGGCCTCTCTCTCAAAGAACCTGTCAACGGGTTGTATCTAAAGAAATTTTATGCTTAAACGTAGTCATTCTACTTTAGGTTATTTCTTTTATAGTGTTTTTTATATTTTTTCCATCCCTCACATCTAAACTATCATTTGTGCTATTGACAGATGCTTCCTCCACTAACCTGCCACATCGGTTACACCAACAGTGCCATCCGTTGGACACAAAATCTCGCTTCAGTTGCTTTGGGTTCAACAACCAACAACCAAGTTGAATACACTGCCATCATCGGCCTCCTGGCCGATGCCCAACGTCATCATATTTTCCATCTTAGCTCTTTCTCAACTCTCAACTAATCGTACTCCATCTCAACAATGTGTATCGCGTCCACAATCCTTGCCTCTTTCGCAAATACCTCCAGGTTAGACTTTTATCTTGACATTTTGATTCCATTACATTTACACATATTCCAAGACAATTGAATCAAATTACAGATAACCTAGATAATATTGTGTTAGACTGGCATATATCACATCAAGCTACCTCTACACATACATAAACATATCAACAACCTGTCATCACATATATAGATTAGACATCATCAATACATTAACAAAACACATGTAAACACCGCGTAGATCTCAAAAATGTATACTCATGTATATATCGACAGGTCCACAGTACCATCAAAATGTTTACATACAAAAATAAAACTATCTGTAGGCCAATGAAGCACCTCGGTACAAAATGGGCTCACCAGCCTATATACAAAAAATATATATACATCAATACATAGAGAACCACTCATGGTGCCTCTAGAGCACCACCGCCTACCCCTCCCTCAAGCGGTGGGGGCCCACCACCGCCTGCCCCTCCCTCAGGTGGTGGTGGTCCACCACCTACCGGTCCCTCCTTCCTCGGTGGTAGTCATTCAGTCATCGCAGCACCAGCCACTGCTTCTCATCGTACTACGACCCGCCATGACGGTGGAGCCCCCACACACTACTCCAGGATACCCTCATCCTAGATGCAAGACCATATGCCCTCAGGCACATCCTGTAACACCGCCTCTAGATGACGGCGTATGTCCTCAAAATCCACTCCAGTAGTTGCCGAAGGAGTGTGTGATGGCCCAGCACCAGGGTCATCAAACCAACATCTCCCCGCTACCCTCTTCGGCTTAGCTGGTCGCACTGTGGCGTCCTCACGCCGACGTCTCTCTCCCCGCGACAGTCTCTCCAGCTCCCGACGAGTTGGCGCTCTTTGCAACTCCACCTTGCACCCGCGAGGTGCCACATCTACACATACAAACAAACAACATATAGTATCAAAATCTATATCATATACATATGTCATGCTATCTCAAAAACATAAAAACATACATATTGACATCATCAACATACCTTGGTGGTCAAACACCTCCCCTGGAGGTAGCACCATGTTCAGATCCTCCCAGAAGTCAACCCCAGCATAGGGGTACCGCAATATCACCTGCGACATCTACCACCATACTTGTGTCACCTATGTAGTAAAGAACTGGCCACCCTCACCACCACCATGGCGAAGCAACACAGTCAACCACTGCCTCAGTTGCGGCTCTCGTGCCCCATGTGCACCCAATAGAATCCTAGGGTGCAACATTGACACCCTCTCCAGAAACCAGGACACCAGGATGGACCCAAAGGCAAACTCTCCCGTATCCATGGACCGATAGTGGTCCAGCTGCCCTACCATCTTGGCATGTAGCGTAAGCCCCTAGGCAAAGTGCTCGCTGGCCAACACTCTCTCCATCACCATCAGCTGGCCACCGCTGATCCGCTACGTCACCAGCGAACCATAAACTCTCACAATCATCGTTTCTATACAACGATGCACTAGGGAATCCATCGCCCCAATGCTCACAACTGTGCCAGACATATAGTTCGGCCCCGAACAATATCTTCGGCCCACCGTCGCTAGTGGTGTATCTCTCGGTAGCATCAGCTCCGTCGGTAGGGGCATTCCCTGAAATGGGAGCCCAGTCAAAAAATACACATCCTCCACCGCAGTGAAGGGAATCTGCTCTCCCCGCACTATGAAGTAGTGCAGGTCCGAACTCCACATCTGGATAAGAAATTGTAGGAGATACTCTTGTGCTTGTATCAATGGGCACTCAAAGAACTTCAACAACCCATAGGCTGCCAAAGTAGCACATACTCCTGGCTCCTCAATAGCCACGACGTCTCGCAGCTGGGACCAATCCCTCTCTCGCCAACCAATAGGTATGATGCACCACGCTCACCTGCAACACATAAAACCATCCTAAGTTAGCCACATGGACAATCAACAACATTAAAGAGACAAGTTTTACACCCGTCAACCTTGCCTCCATGGCGTGATTGTTTAACCCACAGGCACGCACATGTGCGCCTGTACACCCCACAGGCACGCATGTGTGTGCACCTATTCACTACACAGGCGCACACTTGTTCACTACACAGGCACGCATGTGTGCGTACCTGTTCACTACACAGGCGCGCTCTCAGGCACACACATGTGCACGCCTATTCAACCGACAGGTGTGCACATGTGCATGCCTGTTCAGCCAACAGGCACGCCCATAGTGCGCGCCCTCTACCCCCTTACCAGCGCTCCCATGCACGCCTATCCAGTGGGAAAGCGCACATGTGTGTGTGCCTACTACTGGATCGCCCGTGCATGTGGGGCCCACACCCATAAAAACTCCCTGCACGACCCTCCGTACAACCCCTACCCAAAAATGAAACCCTAATTCTATGTAGGATGATCAGATCACTAACCTGACACTCACAGGTCCTCGATCAGATGCCTCATCCTCCCAGAATATCACAATCTCCTCTGAATGGTTCTCATCCAATCACTATAGCAGCAAGTACAAATGAGGTGGCAATGTGGGCCCTACAACTATATATAGGCCTTTTTTCCAAATTTCCACTCACCATTCCGGGAGCTCTAGGCGTCCATTTCTCGATCTGTCTTTGGCCACGAGATCAACATCCCGCCATCTACATCACGATAGTCCATGGGCCTCTTTTCATCTTGATCCCCCGAGGCACCATTTTTTTACCCTAGTTAGGTACACATGCGCATATTCACATTTATCAAATACATGCTCATATATTCGATTCTCTTCAGATATTGTTCACGTCCGGTATTTTGTTTTCATGTGTGCAGGTACTTGGTCATCATACATCGACACAACCCCTTTAGGTATATACTCAGCACTGGCATGTAGCCATTCCCTCTGAATCTCACTTACATTTCCAATCACACCCTCTGACATTTGCCTCTAGGATCCCCATTTCCAGCTCTGCAGTACCCACACCTCCATTTGCATCTTCGGTACTGTCACCCGGTAACACTCTTACCCACATGAGTTGTCCCATTCATAGCACCCTTTGGCACTTCTGACACTCATGTTGTTTTCCAAAACCCTTTAGGGATGGGAGTCCCGATAGTCTTACATCATGTTGCGAATCAACCACATACTCCTTCTCCTCATTTTGCTAGCTTTCCCAACGGACTCCCAGATTATCTCTCCATGGTTCTATGGTCGGGTTGCACCTCCGCAGTAGCATGAACCCTCCATTTCATCCACAATCTATTTACCCATCTGCAAATCTCCCTTCATTTCACCTACCTCATACAGAAACCCACCCATGGGGCCCCCACCCTCCATTAGTTCTCTGAGCCAATTATGCCATACCTAGGCCCACCATATCACACTGGGGCACTCGTTTCTTTATTTGTACACTTCTTCCCAATTATTCATTATTTATTGTACAAATGCCTTTGTTTCCATTCATTACATTACCTTTTTGTCGTCACCTTTGGTGACCCGCTTCCCTTTTTTGGCCAATCGCAACCCATGTTACCCTTGGTTGGAGCACTACTCATCATCCACACTTTTTGGCATCGTCCATATCTTTAGAGTACCCCACAGGCCACTTACCTTTTCCCTCTGAATTTTTTCACCTTGTCCTGCCTCTGGCACAACTTATCCCCGGTCTTCTCGTCCCCCTAACACTTGACCTCATTAAACAGTTGCAGCCACTTTTTATCTCACATATATACTCCAACCAAGGGCAGTATTGAGTCTTCCTACATATTGACTTCGTCCATGCACCTCCTCCACTTCCTAACCTTACCTAGTATATTTCATGAAGCCATTTATTTCTGGGAGTCGCGTCCCCCTTTTTGTCGACATCATCACAGTTTTCCAGAAGGGCGACAGTATCTTGATTCTCATTACCCGCCCAATGAGAGATCTCGAACGACATAGGGAGAAACACAATTACTCCCTGTTGTCGTTGATCCCCATAACATTCGACATAAACACTTTCTCATGTTACGGTGGGTCTTACTTTGCAACTATTGCAGTTAATTCTTTCATTTGCCGAAGACCTGTGAATTTGGCTCGGCTATCAATGCCCACATAATTGGTGATACTTATTACTGTGATCACTGCCTACTATTCAGAGTATGTTCATCTGCAGAATTGTCTTCTGCCTTTATCATGACCATCCTCGAGGGCACTGCATTTGTCTACACCAACACTTCATTCCTCTTTTTTGAGTTACATGACACGATCATGGGGCATGCCCACCTCGTTTGTACACAATTTTCTTTTTCACACACCTCATGGAAGGTTGGGTTCTACCGGTTCCTTTTTCCCTCCAACGGATCACTCTGGATGATCCCACTATTTGCTCTCTCTTACAACAACACTCTCAGTAGAAGAAACATTGATGGATTTTGGCTATACGTATGCTCCTAACCTCATCCATCAGGGGGCATCTGTTATCACTGAAATTTCATTCGCACATACTTACAAGAATTCAACATCGTCAAATAGCAATGAGGTCATCCATGGACCTGAATTAACACCAAAGCATTCATAAAGGGTCAAAAACTATACAAACTAGTGAAAAAATGAAGGGCGCTATGAAGATACTGGGTGCGCACGCACATGAATGGAACATAAACGTAGAAATCACGCACATGCACATGATGTGCGACTGTTATCGCAAAAAGCTGCGCACCTGAGAAACAACACATTTATGAGAGTGGTCAACCTCCCACCCACTTCTGGTTTTTCTCCCAAGTCGATTTGACACTCAAATCTGGTCTGGATTCAACTGGATGGCTGGTCAAAGACCTAGAAATGCCCTAATTAGCCTCTTTACACACTACAAACCAGTTGAACAATAGCTCAAAGGAATGCTATAAAAAGGCCATGGATACACTTCATTTTTCAAGGAATTCAAAGCAAAGTTATGCTACCATTATTCTCTTGAGGACTCTATCCTTGACAAGAGTATATTTGCACCATTGAATTGGGCAATCCATCTCACACCTTGAGTGGATTAGCAAAGAGTTCTTTCACCATTTTTCATTTTTATTTGTTGTAAGAAGACTTGCTTGTGGGGGTTTGATGCGGTCGCACGCACAGGCACGTTCGCTTCCTCAGGACCTTCTTCTACTCGGCTCGAAGAATGTCAAAGGCTCTTCTATTTCCCTTTCAGGAAATCTGCACCCACAGTTCACTTCACGCGACTCCTCTTCCTTAGCTTATCGAGGAATCAGAACTCGCAGCTTCATGAGTTCGCGGCTTATATTTGGGTCCTCAAATCCCTGAGACTCGATGGATTTAGTCAATCGTCAACTCTCCTTCCCCTGCTGTCGGAGTTCTCCCTATCGGGAAATCGCTACTCACGATGTCAACAGTTTGAAATTCCAACCTTCGAATCCTGATGTACCGATTCCCCGATACACGTGTGGACTTGACTCCTCCACCTTCTATCCTTCTATCGGGATTTCGGAACTCGCGAGGTCGCGAATCATGAATTCGATGGACTCGGGACTTGCCTTTCCCCGATCCTTGATACGAGACCACCTGTACTACACTATCTCCCATGGTCCCACACTACCACGTCACCGTCGGAATATCGCTGATCGCGATTCCAATATGCAAGTGTTTCCTATCGTCGAAGACCCGGATTCTCCGAACCCCGACTCCTTGGGATCCCTTGAGACGCGTCCCACACGATCAATGGATCTGATCCTATCGGGATATCGCGGATCGCGATATTGCAACTTCCGTTACAAAAACTTGTTGCTTCAACTCGCGATATGCCGATATGCGATGTCACGTGTAGATCCGACGGTCCCTCCTGTATCGGATCGACGGCCCCTGCTTTCTCCTGAGCTTCGAACCTCCTCGTGCTTGCGCCGATAACCTTCTCGCACCTCCATAGGATCCAACAGTCCATGGAATTTCACGAAACCTCCTCAACTGATTTCAACCGTCCGTTCTTCCTTCGATGATTTCTATGAAAGGAAGAAGGGTCTCCCGACGAGACTCATTCACTCGCTCGCTAATCTGCGATAATTCCTTTTGGCTTACAATGGAAGCTTCCCTGCACTTGCCCTTCAGTGTATTCGAAGGCCTATTCCTCCTGAGCTTTACATCGATTTTAAGTCCTTG
This sequence comes from Picea engelmannii, assembly GCA_009831015.1. Taxonomy (NCBI): domain Eukaryota; kingdom Viridiplantae; phylum Streptophyta; class Pinopsida; order Pinales; family Pinaceae; genus Picea; species Picea engelmannii. Next base: position 261,237 of record ML785073.1, read on the forward strand.
CAAGAACTCCTTTGCTTGCACTCCTTGCAGCAAAACTTCAACAATCTTGAAGTATCGAGTTTGTTCGACCCTGCGCACTCCTGCAGTAGCAGTATTCAATACCCTTGCTCAGAATCGAAACTCTGAGGCTTCTCCCAGGCCTGCGCACTCCTTGCATGGCACTGTGCCAACTGCACTTCTGAGGAGGAATGAGAACAAAAGCTGACTTTGTTTGAACCCTTCTGTCAACGCACTCCTTGCGGACACTCCAACTGCACTCCTTGCAGGAAGTCTCTGGCTCAGACAGAGAAAAAATTGAAACTCATTATCTCACCCTCTCGGATTTCAGGTTAACTATGAAATCACATACACAACATATAAGAAAGTGTATGACAAGCAACAAACATTCATGAGCATAACATCGACACACAGAGGAACAACACAAAACCATGAAATTGAATCAAAGTTCTCTTCTATTAATTCAAATGCCTGTACATGGGTGTTCTTCATACAATGTTCTTTTCTTGCTCTTCTCTCCTGAATGCTCTCAATGATAATAATACAATGTACAAAGGAGGGTGTCTATATCCCGTTTCCCTCTTGCGCTCTAAAGCTATCAAATCTAGAATTAAATATTCTATCTACTTTACATTAACTATCTTAAATGCCTCATCTACCTAAGGACATGAGCTATCCGCTCAAGGTCCATTACAATATACAAAGTGCACTTTCATAAATGTCTTCATTAAAGATTTGCGCAAAAATCTCAAAGTGAAATTCAAAAAAAGAAATTTTGCTGGCTGGTCCAGCTGTCTCCCGCTCCACGCTAGCTCTTCTTGATGATCTGGCGATGCTCCTGCATCAGGGTCCAAGAGCCCTCCCTTGGAGGAAGAAGGGACTCATAGTCCCCTTGCATCTCGGTGTTTTCTTTCACCAATATCATCCTTATCATTAGTGACATGGGTCTCATTGTTCTTTTTGTCTCTATGTCCCTATGCTCATAAATTTAGTTGTTATTTCATTTCTTAGTTTAATTCTTAGTTGTTGTTTTCTATTTATTTTCCTAACTCTTTTCCTTACAGTTGTCCTCCTCAGTAGACCCAATTGAGCTTGCAAGCCCTTGTATTTTTCTCACTAAGGTGATGAAAGAGGCACAACACTATGGACTCCGTGGGGCTTCCTTTTTCGTAGGTAATCTCCAAGGCCTGAAAAAGGTGATAAACCAAAACCAAGGAGAATGTTTATTTTTCATAAATTTAGTCCCTCAGGCCCAAAAAAGGGTTAAACTTATACCTGAGAATACTCTTCTAGTGAACTGAAGTTCCTAGACTATACCTTTATTCGTACAATTGACCATCCAAACTGAAAAAGGGGTAAACTACCACCAGACAAACGTTCCTTTAGGTTTTAGTTTGGCGAGCAGGAAGGGAAACGAGGTCGCTCGACAATCTTTTCGTGTTTAAAGAGTCTGAAAAGGAATTAAAGAAGACTCAATAACGCTACTTTTCTCAAGTAATCCCGATGAGTTCACTTGTACCAAGAGGGGGAAGAAAAGGATCCCATGCCCCCATTGGATAAACCAAATGATCAATTATTGAGACCAAGTCTCAAGAAGGAAAACATGATTTCATAGGTTCGTGCTCAGAAGCAATTGAACAACGAGGATAAGACGACACATAATTAACCTGTGGTAGGGTAGAGTCTACACAAACACTAGGAACATATAAAGGGGGAGCTTTAACTAACGCCAAATTAGGATCGTGATTATCAGATGCCATCTAGTCAATAGTGACAATGCTTCCATTGTGAGGGAAATGCATCAATCGGAATAAGGTAGACACCACAACATTCATAGCATATACATAATCATGCCCAAGAAGCATATTGAAATCTAATGGGCCTTGCACCACTATAACATCAACAAGGACAGTATTCCCACCTAACAAGATAGACAGTTGAGGAAGAACCCCCAAATATTCACTGGGACATCTGTCAAAAGCCAATAGCTCATGCGAAGCAGACACAAGCTCGAGAGATCCCAAGAGTTTCCAAATCGGGGAGGATAAAATACTTGCAACGGATCCTTAGTCCACAATACATCGATAAATGTTTGTTGAATTAACTTCAACCCTTATTTGAAAGAGTGTGGAAGAAGGAAGACAAGGCTCAACAAGGTCATTCCAATCAAAGAAGAACATCCTAGGGCTTGGAGGGGGTTTGCTCGAAGTGAGTGGAATTCCCCCTTTTTCTGAAAGTGTTGAATTGGAAATGATAAAAACATATTCGATAAACACCTCACTCCCCAAGAGAAGAGTGGGATCATCCTAATATTGAATCGGCATGACCACTTTGGTAGACTCGTCACTCTCCAAGAGAAGAGTGGGATCAGCCAAAGACGACATTGGCGTAACGACTTTCTTAACCAGTGGCTGAATAGGTTGTGAGAAAACATGGTCTACAGCCACATCAACGCCCAAAATAGGAGTCGGATCAGCGAAATACTGTATCCGCGTGACCACATTGGTAGACTCAACACTCTCCAAGAGAAGAGTGGGATCAACCGAAGACTGCATTGGAGTGACTACTTTCTCAACCACTGGCTGAATAGGTTGCAAGGAAACCATAGAAGACTCAGAATCAGAAGAGATTGTAGAGAGGGACCACAATATTTGTACCTTTGGAATGCTAGGGCACAAATGAGTAAGGTGAACTCCCTTGTAAAGCTTACAAGGGAACTTACGCTTACATCCTATCCATCTAGGTTTCTCAACAGAATCAATGCCCCCAGCATGAATAGCAGTGGCAGGTTTCACATCTCCAACATGACTTGCAAAGGTTGGTGATTGAACTTCGGTATGACTTACAGGGACTAGGTTTTGGTATTCAACATGACTTGTAGATGTTGACGACCTATCGCTAGTATGACTAGAAGGGACTTGAATTTTCCCCCCAACATGACTTGCAGAGGTTCAGTGCTTACCCCCAGCATGATTTGCAAAGAATGGGTGTTTTTCTTCAACATGACTTTTAGAGGTTGACGACCTATCTCCAACATGACTCGCAGAGGTTGGTGATTTCTTCTTCCTATTCTTCCTCTTTATATTTCGTTTAGACTTCTAGTTACTAGTAATTGTACTTTCACCAGAGGCGGGAGAAGGAAGAGGAGAAGAATTTTATGATGAAGGAACATCAACATTATTCCCATGACATAAGGTGATTAACTGAGAAGCATCAAGAGAATTCGAGACATTTGGAATGGTACCCAACCAAATTGGTAGTCCCACATTCAATCCGGGAATCTACAAAGTGGACATCAAATGGACACCAACGTTTCCGAAGAAAGGCAAAGCACAACAATCCCCTTTCAAAGGGTTCCTTGGTTGGTATCGTCAGGAATTTTATCCATAAATATATTATGCATAGGTTCTCCCCTTGTGGGATCATTCAAGTCTGTAAAATTCTCACACAGTGACTCGGACGAACCAGTGTTATAAAAACAACGCTTATAGAGAGTCGGCTCCACGTTTCTAAGAGGAATAGGAAAATGTCCTCACGACCAATGGAGTGGCTGGTATACCACCTTAGGTCAGATACCTAAAGAAATGACTGACTAACTCACTATGTAAAACTAGGGAGCAGAGAGCACACACTAAAAAAATTCTTATAAGATGAATCAAGCAAACCACTATCTAGTAGGAAGAACAGTTATATCATCCAACACTAGAGAAACTTACTGGTGCAAGTGCAACTTGAACAAGAAAGAACACTCCCAGTATACTCTACAAAGTGTGACCCAACGTCTTCCCTAGGAACCGTGGTATAGCCCACAGTCACCCGTGTAAGTCCCTAGAATATGGGTAACTAAGTTTCCAATTCGCAAACAATCACCAGGCGGTTACAGTCGACAGTTGGGTGGACCGCAATGAGTAGGATAACAATTCTAAAACCTATCAAGGGTATCGAAAGAAAGTGGTCTGGAAGAAAACAAAGGATCTTGAATGGATTCGAGTTCCATGAAGCTCGATAGGCAAACACAATCGGAAGTATTCCCATGATAGATCCTCAATATGCATTCCCCGCTATGTTTAGTTTGGCTTTGGAGGGGCTATATTTGTTTCCTTTCCTCATGAGACCTCATGTTTATCCCCTGTGTTACAGGGGGGTCCTGAATAACTTTCACTTCCTTGGACATTAACACTCCCTAGCTTTGACTCCAATGTTTTTTTATAAGCCTTGAAGAGTTTCCTCTCCAACCTAATTCAAGGCTCTAGCCTAAACTACTTGATTGACCCTACAAACATAAATTCTAATTGATTTTAATTAGCATTGATTTTAAATGGATTCTTTTAACTCAAGGAAATGACAGTGAAACTAGTGATGCGACTAACTCTTTAAACCAACTTTTCACAACTAACTTTTTAAATATCTTTGAAAGGAACACCTAACACAAAATTTCACTCGACTATGAGTTTCTTAGTGTTCTAAGAAATCAGTAAAGAAATGAAAAATTTAACTCTTTTTTTTTCAAGTAAAATAACTTAACCCAAATTATTTTACCAAACTAAGAAATGAAAATACTTTTCTATTTTTTTTTTTAAATGCTTCAAACAAAAAACTTGAAATAATTTTTTTTTTCTTTTTCTTTAAAGCAAGCGAAAGGGGAAAAAGTGAAAAACAAGAAAAGACTACATTCTGTCACTATAGATCGTAAACTGACCTCTGGCCCACTACGGATCACTGGGAGTCACTAAAGACACTAAATAGGTTTATCAAAGACTAAAATACTCACCTAAAACCCTTTCAAATTAAACAAAAGAAATCTTGAGAAAGACAAGCAAACTGACATCTAACCCGAGCTTTGACTGTAAAAACTAGAGACATTGATCTTAATCAAGAAACCCTAAGATGTAAAAACCTCAGTCAGGGAAGAAGTTGACTGCCTCTTCTTAAAAACAATTTCTTGACATAGGTACACTATTGATGCTTAAGAAACCTACATATCTACATGGGTTGTCTATAAAGCAGGGCACGTATGTACGCATGATGACCCACAACAGGCCGCGTACACCTTTGTATTTATTGGAAAAAAGAAATGAAACAGACTGACTAACAAGGAAGGGAGAACTGGTATGGAACCAAAAGGTGACCACAATCCCTTAAAATATTCAGTAGACTCACAAAAATTCAAAAATATATAAAATCAATCACATGCCCAAAAAATCCCCTAAAACCCTAGAGGCTTCCCTAGTATGGTCGCTAGTTCTACTAGCGGGAAAACCCCCCCTATGGCTACACCAGGGTTTACAATGTAGGCAGGTCAATAACCATTTAAAAGTATCCTACCTCTCTAACTACCCCAAACATACACGAGACTTATGCAAGAAAAGTAAAATGAGAAGGATCAGGTAATTGTACCTTTACTCTGTGTTCGGTGTAGATCTTCTCGCGCTTGATAGCTCTACTGACTACAAACCTCCTGCCAAAGGCTGGCATGCATTCATATATAGATAAATACAAAACTACAAGCATACATTTCATACATAAATAAGGGTTATATGTTATAATAAAATCATAAATCAAATGGAAACATTCAACACATCATGTTTTGGGACACAAAAAGTACTTATTTTATTGATAATACAATGATTACTTACAACCAAAGTCGGATACTACTCCTAGAACCTGGTCCGGGATCCTCTTCACCAAGCTCCAAGTGCACCTCCATGTATCTTTCTCCTCTCAAAATTCTTCTAGGGAAATGGAATTCTGAGGTAATTCTCACAACAAGGTTGCAAATGTTTGGGGCAAGGAGGGGATGTGAAACGTGCAGAGTTTCATTGTTCTTATTTCTAGATATGGAATGAGACCCCAAAACCTCCTTTAATATGACAAAAGTATGGTAATTCATTTGGGTGATGGGTTATAGGCAGTGGATTGGCTGGGAAACTATCCAATAGCCCGTAATCTCAACGAACTCCTTGCAAATTTTTATTTTTTGCAGCTTTTGCAAATATACGCAGGTTGTAGTAGTGAAGCATGACTATGTACGTGGTTTGTAGTGGTGAAGAAAGTGTATGTACTAGGGAAGTAGTGGAGCAGGGCATGTACATATTCAAAATTTTGGTTTTTTAGAAGAGCAACTCAGTGATGGCTTGGAAAAAATGCAAGTAAGATGACCAAATTCTAGGTATGCATATGTAGAGCAGTTTAGGGTTATAACATTGAACCAATAGATAAATACACCAAATATACACTGCATTCAAAATAGCCAACATTTCGTTTTCATAGGTTGATTGGCCCAAATTTCACCCTGATAGTCGTTTTCTAGTGAAAGCCAAAGGTCAACCATATTGCATGAGGATTCCCCCATTTCCTTTCCTCTATGCATCAAATTTTAGAAAAAAACGCATTGGTTAAGTCAGGTAGTTCCAGGATAGGTGTTGTGCACATAGGATATTTCAAGGCTTGGAATGAGTGATCAATTGTGGGAGTTCAACTGAAATAATTTGTTTTAAGGAGAGTAGTGAGAGGATCTGCAAATTTTCCATAATCCCAAACAAACTTGCGCTAATATCCTGTTAAACCTTAAGAAACTACAGAAGCTTTTAATATTTTTAGGGTGAGGCCAATCCTTCATTGCTTCAATTTTCTTAGGATCCACCCTTACACCATCCTTTCCTATAAAATGACCCAGGTAATCAACGTCAAATGTGACAAAGGAACATTTAAATGTTTGAGAAAAAAAATTTACTTTGAAAAGAGATCCAGAACTTGATCCACATGGGAACTATGGGCTTGCCAATTTTTAATATAGATAAGAATATCATCAAAGAAAACTAATACAAAATGATAGAGGAAAGGGTAGAAGACATTATTAATGAGACTTTATAAGGTGGATGGGGCATTATGTAGGCCAAAGAGCATGACCAAGAACTCATAGTGACCCTAATGAGTTCTAAAGGAAATTTTATGGATGCCTTCCTATTTCATATGTATCTAGTGGTAACCATAATGGAGATCAAGTTTGTTAAAGTATTGAACATCACTCAATTCATCCAATAGGTCATCAATGACAGGAATGAGGAATTTGTCTTTGATTGTGAGTTTGTTGAGGGTGCGAAAATTGGGACACATGCACCAAGTGCCTTGTTTCTTGAGTACCATAACCATAGGAGAAGAATAGGGGTTGGCACTAGGACGGATAACACCCACTTCAAGCAATTCTTGAACAATTTTTTTAATTCCATTATTCTAGGAAAATGGATGACGATAAGGGTACAAGAGGAATGGAATGACCATGGATGACATGGGAAGGGGGAATTCCATGGGGAGTGTTAAAAACAACCTATTGTTCGAAGAGTATAGGGTGTAGGTTGATATGCACAATGAGTGTATGAATGCCTTGAATGGGATGGATTTGGGAAATAATACAATAATTATAATTTTTTAGGATCTTTCCCATTCAATGGGAACTGATGATCTTAGAGGACCCTGATGTGATGCATTGGAACTTATATTGGTGTCCCTCGTTTTGGAATTGCATGGTTAATTCCTTAAAATCCATGAGAATGGGACTAAGAGTGCATAACCATTTTGCACTAAGCACAATGTCACAATTTCCCATATCAATAGAAAATATATGATATTTTAGGTGATACTAACCAATTTAGAGGCACACATTTTCACAACATCCCCCACATTTCATGCAACCCCCATTAGCAATCATGATTTGAAAATTATTGACAAGACTGATATAACAATTGATTTCCTAGGCAATGCAACAATGAATAAAATTATGGGTGTTTCCACTGTCAACTAGGATGATGACTTTTCGATGCTTAATGTAACCACTTAACTTGAGGGTTTGGAGAGTAGAGAATAGATAGTGAGGGCATTTAGTGAAATCATTGGTTCAACTTTTGGTGGATCAAAGAGTGGGGTAATAGGAATTGGATGGGGTAGCTCTTCCACATGGGAAACATCTGCCTCCTCTTCAAGAGAATCCTCAGACATGGCCATAAATAGTTTGTTTTCCTTACACTTGTGCCCTAGTAAATATTTGTCATCACAACTATAACAAAGACCCTTAAGTTTGTGTTTAACCATTTCTTCCTTGGTTAATTTCTGGATCTTGAGAGAAGTGTCAGGAGGGTTGGGATTGGTGGGTTTAGGGCAAGGAAGAAAGGAATTTTTTTTGGTTTGGGGGAATACAATATGTTGCACTTCCTTAGCTTGTTTAGTATCTTCCAACCAAGTTTGGGGGTGATTGATGAGGACATGGGAAAAATTTGATCCTTTAGGCCACTAATAAAGCATTTATGGAAGTAGGCATCTAGCATGCCATCCATTTTGAAAGCTAAGTGCTAAAAGGTAGAGATAAAGTATTCCACTATGCTAGAATGTTTCAACTTGGTAAAATGACCTAAATGGTGGGTGTCTACATCAAAAAATTCATAAATATCTACAATAAATTGTGTCCAAGCAGCATACCCTTCGTGTGCATTTCTACGCAATTTCCACCATTTATAGTGTTCCATATCTAGATAGAGGACACTATAGCGAAGTTTGTCTAAGTGATCAGAGATTCCATGCAAATAGAAGTAATGTTCCATTTGAGTGACCCAACCTATGGGATCTGATCCATCAAATTTACTCACCTCAATTCTAGGAAGGCATAGATCACGATGTATGGGAGTGGAATGATGACCTTGGAAATGGGAAGAGTTAATATCTTCATGATAGGAAGGTTTTTCAGAAGAGGTAGGGTTCAGGGAGTGGGAAATCAATTGGTCAAGTGTGTCTTTGAGGTAGTTGATGTATTTCTAGGTGGCAGATTAGTCCTAGAGGGTTTGAATAGAGGCCTTGATATCCTCCTTGTTCTGTAGGTTGTTAGAAATCAAGGTATTGAATTCTTGGTTTCCATTTAGGTAGATGAAAAAGTGGGTAGGTGATTGCGCATAGAAAATAAAAGTTACAGAGGAAGGGTATCATGATGGATGAGGAAAAGAGGAATCAATTGGGATAGGTGGAAAATAAGCGTGTTGGGAATGGTGGGTGGGACCACAAAAAAATAGTCTTACAAGTGATAGATACCACAATAATCAAGGAGAAAGGGGAATCTAATGGGATAGGTCACAAATAAGGGTGTCGGGAAGGGGGTAGGTCCACAAAAAAAAAAAAGGGTTAAACATGATAAGTACCATGACGATTAGTGTGAAGAGAGAAGTCCAATGGGATAGGTCCCGAAGAAGGGTGTCATGGGGTTAGGGTTTTTGGGGTTACTACATACAAGGGTTCCTACAGACAAGGGTCCAATGATATACATGCGGGGTCAAAAAATAGTACTTGACCCAGTATCTCAAGGCACCAACTAAGGAGTCTCAACGGTATCGTTAGTTGTACTACTTGATTACCTAGGTACTAGAGAGTATCTTCCAAAGTGTTGTTATTAGTTTCACTATAGTAGTCAGGTGTCTGATCAACTAATATAGAGATGGTTTTAGAATACCTAGGTGAGTCCTGATATACCTAATAGTACGTGGGAGTGATGGCCATGTACATATTCTCTCTGATGCGGTACTACTCGAAGGGTACCAACAGGGGTTATAGAGGTTTCCAACAAGGTGAAACATTTGTTTCTAAGTAACCTCATGAAACTGTCTGTATTTTATTTGTGCAGTCTTCCCCACCACAATTTTACCAATTGAATGATATATCTATGTGCTTTAAAAACATCAACTGTACATACTTGATTACATAGAACATATATTATTCTACCTATGTGATGGGTAAGGGAGGTTAGGACCCTAAAAAAATATTTCCCCCTCCCAAGCTACCAACTTCCCTTTTACATGTTTCAAATATAGGGAGAACTATCCACATGCCAATGACTCTGGATCAAAGAATAACATCACCAGTTTCCCTTAACAATAACTTGAAATCCATCCGCAATAGTCTAGTTGGGATTGGATTTAAAAGGATATCGTGTTTTTTATCCATGCTTTTTAATTCTAACCAAATAAGGAAGTGATCATATATCCTAGTTCCTCCCACCCAAGTCCCGAACATTTCCACCTTATGAATGATAGTCTGGTCTCTTAGAAACTGCATCATGACCATATCTATTATTATCCCAACTAGGTCTTAATTTTCTAGGTTCAATATCCACCCATACGAAAGCTCCAAAACATGATCAAAAGAAATCTACGAGTTTTTTAGAATTGACATTATTCCTCCATACTTATCTAGAGCTTAATGTCAGATTCAAATCACCACTGATAACTAGGATATGGCATGGTATGCTCAGAGAAGTAAGAATTTTGTCCCATAAATTTTATCTTCCTTCATCTGAACCTTTCTAAATAAATCATAGTTAATACAAAATGCCTTAGAAAATATAAAATTAAAATTCCAACCCATAATAATCCCTCTAAGTAAACCCTTAAAATCCAGAGAAAGAAATTCTCATCCCCTTATCGTATTTTTAAGTTCATGGATTAAAATATCCCCTTTTCCCATGGTCTCTTTTAGAAAAACAATCTTAGGTCTTTCAAACTCCACCAGTGTAAAGAGGGACAATCATTTGACCTATACCCCTAGGCCTCAAATGTTAGTGGATAAAATATTCATGGGGAAACTTGTGGAAGGGATAGTCCGACTCTAAGGGCCCTAGTAATAAACCTCTTCTTTCCATGATTGATTTCTTTTATTTCATATTCCTTTTCCCATTTAATGTTCAATTTTCTACCTACAAAGATATTCCCCACTTCTCCAAGAGATTCCATTCCTAGAACTGCAAAGGGACTTGATACAATATATTGACCTTTCTTAGATTTAAATAATAGTGTCCTCCTCCTATGTATTGTACATCAATGGAAAAAAACCTCAACCCCTCCATTGAACCCCAACCCACCAAATCACATGGGTCAACATTGCCAGAAAGGTTAACCACAGGGAAATTAGCGCAAAGGGGGTATCAAGTCACTTTTGGAGGTCGACCTTTAGGTCTATTAATCCAAACAAAAGGAGATAGGTTGATCCCTTCGACACCTCCAACAAAATTGATGTTTAGCAAAGAAAAAGAAGAGGATAAATTCAACTTACTCATAGCATCCACGCATGTGTTGACTGATTCCTTGGAGACCCTTGGGATAAATGTGGAGGAACTATGCTCGAAATCTAGACATTCTACATTTTCATAACCCACTTTGCATTCCAAAAGTAGTCTTTCATGAGCAATTAAAGGTATCCAAAGATCCTCTATAAGGAGCTATAAAGCTCCTTCAAAACCCTTACCCATATTATTTTGAGAGTTTATCGCAAGAATTGCGTCAATAACTAATTTATCATCAACTATATCCTTAGAGACAAGTGGCCTTTTATCCTTATGAGAGACTCTATAAAGATCCTCCTTCCTCCTTGAGAGTTTTTTAAAAAGTGACTTTGAGCAATCTTTGATTACATGTCCATATAAATGACATCTAGAGTGAAAAAAATGATAATCAAGTAGTTGCACATACTATTTCCTAGGTCAATAACCAAATCAATGGATTTGAACAAACCCTTGCTAATATCTAGGTCAACAAATACTTAGGAAATAAAATTGAATCCCTCATCCAAAAAAATGAAATTGACTAAAATGGTCTTCCCAATTTGATTACTAATGTCTCGTAATCCTTGATTTATCCAAAATTCCATGGGGAGCTCTAGTAGTTTAATCCAGATCGGGGTACTAGACATCAACTCTTCCTTAGCATCAAATGAAGGATGGCATGGTTCAATGAATATGTATGACCTATCCATAATCCATACCTCCTTAAGAACTAAAACAACATATTCTTTAGATCTAAAAATGAATCTGATCCATCCTCTGGCTAAGAAGTATCCATAATGCAATTCAACCCTTATTACATAATGCGACACTAAGAAGACTAAATTCCCCAAAAATGTGTTCATTTATTGAATGAAAAAAATACATTCATCATCAATATTGCTCGGTAATCACTGAATCTCATATACATAACCATTCATTATCATAGGACACTAAAGATGCAACTTATTCCTACAAGAAGGAAGGAATAACACCGAGAAGGATAGGAGGCCTACCACACCTAACATATTACATTACAAATAACATATTATGTTCCTTCCAATATGTATGTATTAAGTAGAAGAAAATAAATATCCATAAATCGGAAATGAATCCAATCTTATCAGGTTGGCCTAATTTAAACATTTTACTTTTGGTTTTTCTTGCAATTATCATTCAAATTTAGTTATACAATTTTTAGTAAAATCCTAATTTTATGAAAATGAAATGAAGCTGTAGAAATACATGTGCCTATGTATTTTGGCCCCCAAAAATTGGGTTTAGATGCAAACCCCCAAAAGTATGCATCAAAGAGTGTATATGGCAGCCACAAAACTGCCAAATAATTGCTTCCCAACAGAGAATACCATAAGATACTAGTCTCATGATGATGATACTAAAAAACCAGTGTTCTTTCCATATACTTTCGGAAACAAAACTATAAATAAACATATATAGGTTCCAACATGTGATCAAAGAAAAGACATGCTAATTATGCCCAAAACACCTACTTAGAGTTCCGAAAAAAAGACATTCAACCAAAGAACGACAGAGGTATGATCCACCACTACCCAAGAAGAGGACTAGTAGCTACAAAGAAGAACCACAAGGACCTCAAAATTCAATGAAAGGCTGGTGAAAATATTCATAATGTGAAGCATTATTTATTTCTAAAACCATCCACTTCTCATAGTCTATTTATACAATTTTTAGTAAAATCACAATTGTATGAAAAAATAAATTTATACATTTTTTTGTAAAATCACAATTTTATGGAAAAATAAATGAATCTTATATCAGACATATCTAGTTTAAACATTTTTCTTTTAATGTTTTTGGCAACGTCATTGAAATATACATTTTTTGGTGAAATTACAATTTTATGTTATTTAAATTACTTTTTTTTATAAATAAATAGATTCAACACTCTGAAAATCCATGAAACACTCAGATTATACAATCTGGGAAAATCAAGTCTTTAATTCCAACAATTATTAACCAAACAATATTATTCTAAAAATTGAGGATAAGAGTTAGTTGGGCTTCACAATGGCACTAGAAAGGCCCTTAGCTTATTGTTATTTTGTTATTCTATATAATATGTACGGTGGATTTGATTGCACGTGATGGGTACTCTACTGTATATTTTAATACTTACATGTGCATCGTCAATGTTATCAACAAACTTGTATGCCCTATCACCAAATGGAGTAAGTTAACTAGGGAGAAAACATACCAACTTTTCAAGAAAAAAAATGGGCCTGAATCCGGCCAGATTTTCAGGGGTACTCTGAGTTTCACATGGATCAAAGTTCCATGCATTTCAAAACCATACCCCAGGGGGTTTTACCCATTTTAAACCAACCCAGATGCTCAAAAAATCGATAACAGTTCTGGATTGACTGAAAATTTAAAATGAGGTCGTCGGACGACCTGTCGGAAAGGTAACTCAGGAGGGAATATTTCTCCCGAGTTAGCCCACTCCACACCAAATTGATAAATGTCATGTGCCATGATAGCGAGATATGTACTACATGTATTTTCAGGCTAGCACATTTTATTTTCTTCTGTTACAAGGTAATAATCGTTTCCCATAAAATAATTGTCTAGACATCATAGTCCAATCATTCTATGTTTTCGCTCTTTCTGGGGATATTTTTTTGGTGATATTTTCTCGCATTTTGGCCATAAATTGTTGTATCTACATATTTAAGTGGTTAATTATGTGTAATTCGAGTTCCCGATGGATTTTTCAACATGTTGAATTCATTTCTGCATTCAGAAATGCAATTTAAACAACAAAAAATTGTTATTTCATGCACATTTATGTTGTCAGATTTCAACGAAAAGGGAAAAAACGTAGAACAGTTAGACAACGCCCCACAAATCACATTTATGAGTAATTGTTGTTCTCCGTGACCATAATGGATAACATATATCATATTTTTTTGGTTTTTGAGTATGACTTGTTTTTCATGAGAAGAGAAGGCCTAAAAGAATACAAGGTGGATATGTTGTAAAAAGATGGTGGAATGTTTTTTTGGATAATGTGTTTTGGTCTATGATATTCCACTAATTTTTAGGGGTCTAATTATCTTTCACGAAACTTTTTGAAGTCCAAATATTTCATGGATGTACCTTCTATCTATGGTTTCCTAACTTATCTTAATGAAAATTTTCCCTTTTTTCTTTTACCTGTAGTTATTTTAAATTAGAGGAAAATACACTACAAAAGAACCATTATGCTATAAGCATCACCATGCATGTGCAACTTGCAACCTTAAAATAAATCCACAATTAAAATTTACATGTTAATCTTCAAGAGATTATTAGTCTTGCCTTCTAGTATCGTGTATATAATGATGTTCAAAAAGTAAAAGAAAAGACATCCTTAATCTCTCTCTATAATAACTAAATACTTTGCATGTTGAACTGTGAAACTAACTTTGAATCTAAAAACACACCCCATCATTCAAAGAATTTAATAATATATAGCAAGGTACTTATTACTCAACAATAAAAAAAAATCTGATATACTAACTACAAGAAAACAATGATACTTTATGCTCACCAATTACAGTGAAATTATTTTGTCAAAGGAAGAAAGATTAATACGGGATAGCGGATGGATGATTTGGAACTTATTTACTTGAAGGTGACTTTGAATCCTCAATACAATGAAACAAAAATATATTTTATTGACGTGCGGACGGTGAAGCTGGTGTATGAGACCCCCTTGTTTGTGCGACAAAATATTTAACTGGTAAAGTCTACTCTACCCCCTTCTGGATTTGAACTTGTGACCTCTTAGAAGGAAACACATGTTATTAACCATTAGATCCACTAAAGATGTATAAAATAGGAGGAAAAGAAGGTAAAATATTAAAGAACAGAGGTGGCGTTGAGGAAATTGAGGTTTTGATGGAGAGAATTGAAGAAAAGAAGAAACATTTGAAAGAAAAAAAAAGGCAGATGAGTTACAGTGATAGTGGTATTGTAATAGAAGATCAGAGGATGAATATCATGTCAGGCATGTAGCAGGAGGCGCAAGGCTCGTCAAATGTTGTAAATATACTTGCTCATAATAAAAGTAGTAGATTTCCTTCGAAACCCTCGTTCCAGTGTGAGGAATTTTATAAAACAATTCCTTGTCTGAACAGGGTAAAATCATGAAGCTGGGTAACACTTTCGTGACAATCGGGTCTCCAAAATTTCTAGCGGCAATTTTTCGGCCGAACAAATATTACTTTCGACCGAAATATTATTCGGCTGAAAATTTTCACGTCAAATTTAACGATGCCGTCAAAATTCGTGTACAGTGTTTTTTGAATGAATTATTTTCCCGCGGTAAGAATATTTCGGCCGAAATACTTTTCGGCCGAAACGTTTATTTTTTAACGGATTCCGTTAAAAACTAGGTTTCGGCCGAAAGAATATTTCGGCCGAAAACGTGAAAATGGGA
>ML785073.1:295731-312535 GCA_009831015.1 Picea engelmannii
TTTTTAAGCTGATCTTTTAATTTTTGTAAACTAGGAATGAATCAGTCTCAAACACTACTTACAGATATATATCAACATCAACTTCAAAACCAACCAATCTTCTATTACAGCAGTTCCTTTTTCAGCTGCATGAAATTAAACCAAATCTATCAGATTTCAATTGTAGGAATCTGGGAAGAACTTAAACTATCTAGAAAATGTATTCTCTATTTAAAGTGCTTTTTGGAATCATATTACAATTTATATGTATTGCTGGCTGCGATCATATTATTAGGAAAGTGTGAATTAATTCTTATTTTTATTATATAGAATATGTAAGGGACTTTTTCTACATCTATATATATGGTTTGTATGGTGTTCAGCTTTTGCAGTCAGAAGCCCAGAAGAACGAAACGCGTTCACTATTATGAATGATTATTTAATCTAATTTTATGATCAATGCCTTATTTTTTACCTTCAGATCGAACCCTTGACCTAGCCATAGCAATTAAAGAACTACGCAAAAGCCTGGAAATCATATCTCTTGAAATCATACAATTTGCCTCCAGTGGATGTGAGTTTCCTATCTCCTTGTTCCAAGGGTGGTCAAAAACGAAGAAGGCCCTTAGTCATGCCAGGGAGCTCGTAGCCTACTGTGAAGGCCAACTTCTCGTGCCAAAGCTCGTTGTGCAATGCGAGGGCCAGCTTCTCGTGCGAGGTAGGGTTTATTCAGTCATTTCTACCAGATAGCCTTAGTTGGCGAGGTGAGTGGTTGAAGTGCTATCTTTTGTAAGGTAGAAACTGCGGACACCTCATCTCATTCTCTAGCAAGTGTTTCATTTTCATTGTAACAATTATGTGTAAATAATGTGGGCTATGTATTTTTATTGATTTTAATTATTTTTGGTTTTAGTGGATTCTAATCATCCTTATAATATATAAGGAATCTCTATTTCTTTAAAAATTGAAGTTAAATTGTATTTTATTTTTTAATTATTTATTAAATCAATTTTCACTCAAAATAATTGTCATTTTCATTTTTTTTTTTTTATAGTACAATGATTTGTCATATATAAAGAGAAATATGGTAATTTTTTTTCCCTACTATGGAAGTGGCTATATTTTTTTACTCAAAGTAATTAATGTGTTTTATGGGTTTGTTAATTGATACCTTCTATCTCACATATTCAGTATCATTGTGCATTTCCATTTTGTAATAATGTATCTTCAATAAACCAGTAAAGTATTGTATATGTATCTTGGAATTGAATTGAAAATATATCGGTTATCTTGCAAATGAATATCAGAGCCTATCCATGATCTTGTAATTGAATATCAAATTCTTTCTTTTAACTTACAAGTTTGGAAAGTGGGAAAATATTTGTATTGAAAGGAAAAGTAATTGATGGTCAATGATGAATCAAATGCTATAGTCATAACCTTTCACATAGACTAAAAATGATTTATAAACTTAAATTTAGTCCCTCGGGCCCGAAAAAGGGTTAAACTTATGCCTGAGAATACTCTTTTAGTGAAATGAAGTTCTTAGAGTATACCTTTATTCGTACAATTGACCATCCAAACCGAAAAAGGGGTAAACTACCATCGGACGGACGTGCCTTCAGGTTTTACTTTGGCGAGCATGAAGGGAAACAAGATTGCTCGACAATCTTTTCATGTTTAAAGAGTTTGAAAAGGGCTTAAAGAAGACTCAATAAGGCTACTTTTCTCAAGTAATCCCGATGAGATCACTTGTACCAAGAGGGGGAACAAAAGGATCCCATGCCCCCATTAGATAAACCAAAGGATCATTTGTTGAGACCAAGTCTCGAGAAGGAAAACATGATTTCACAGGTTCGTACTCAGAAGTAATTGAACAACGAGGATAAGACGACACATAATTAACCCGTGGCGGGGTAGAGTCTACACAAACACTAGGAACATATAAAGGGGGGGGCCTGAACTAACTCTAAATTAGGATGGTGATTATCAGATTCCAGGTAGTCAATAGTGACAATGCTTCCATTGTGAGGGAAATGCATCACCCAAAAAAGTGTAGACACCACAACATTCATAGCATCTACATAATCATGCCCGAGAAGCATATTGAAATCTAATGGGCCTTGCACCACTATAACATCAACAAGGACAGTCTTCCCACCTAACGAGATAGGCAACTGAGGAAGAACCCCCAAATATTCACTAGGACGTTTGTCAAAAGCCAACAGCTCATGCGAAGCAGACACAAGCTCGGGAGATCCTAAGACTTTCCAAATTGGGGAGGATAAAATACTTGCAGAGGCCCCTTAATCCACAATACATCGATAATTTTTTGTTGAATTAAATTCAACCCTTATTTGAAAGGGTGCGGAAGAAGGAATACAAGGCTCAAGAAGGTCATTCCAATCAAAGGAAACCATCCTAGGGCTTGGAGGGGGTTTTCTCGAAGTGAGCGGAATTCCCCCTTGTTCTTAAAGTACTAAATTGGAAATGATAAAAACATAGTCGATAGACACCTCACTCCCCAAGAGAAGAGTGGGATCATCGTAAGATTGAATTGGCATGACCAATTTGGTAGACTCATCACTCTCCAAGAGAAGAGTGGGATTAGCTGAAGACTGCATCGGCGTGACGACTTTCTCAACCGCTAGCTTAATAGGCTGCGAGCCAACATGGTCTACAGGCACATCAACCCCCAGAATAGGATTGGGATCAGCCGAACACTGTATCGGCGTGACCAC
Organism: Picea engelmannii; assembly: GCA_009831015.1. Lineage (NCBI taxonomy): Eukaryota > Viridiplantae > Streptophyta > Pinopsida > Pinales > Pinaceae > Picea > Picea engelmannii. Next base: position 298,452 of record ML785073.1, read on the forward strand.
GTTGGTAGACTCGACACTCTCTAAGAGAATAGTGGGATCAACCGAAGACTGCATCAGAGTGACCACTTTCTCAACCATTGGATGAATAGGCTACGAGGAAACCTTAGAAGACTCAGAATCATAAGAGATTGTAGACAGGGACCACAATATTTATACCTTTGGAATGTCAGGGCACAAATGAGTAAGGTGAACTCCCTTTCAAATATTACAAGGGAACTTAGGCATACGTCCTATTGGAACCCTATATAATAGGGGAATCAGTGATCTGACTAATATCTATCTTCTTCATGCATTATGCTTTTGCTCACGATGCACAACAAAGGTGTAAAAGCAACAAAAATTTCTCAAATCACCTCAAATGTTATCACACCAGAGTTTTTGTTTTCGGTGGTTAAGGAGTAGAGTTTCATGTTATGATAGCTACCAAAAGTGAGAGCTTTCGGTCTCTTAGAGCCCATTTTTTGTGTACCTCTAACCATCAAAAGCCTGTAGCTAGTTAAAAAAAAAAAAAAAAAAATTGGCCCCTCGGTCTGCATGAAGAGTGTTCTGTTTTGTTTTTCAAAATATAAATTGTTTAAAAAATTATTTTCCAAAAGGTATATTGGACGAGGGCCAATCTCCAAGCCCTCTACACCAAGACTTAGCACCTTTCACAAGAAAACAACATACAAGCCAATGCCAAACACAAGGGATAGCCTTGGGCTCACATCATCGATTATATATTGTAATCGTGTGAATATTTAAACTCTGAAGGACTCTCTTCCTTCACTGATGTGGGACTAATCTCCAAGATATAAAAAATATATAAAATGCAGTTTCTAAACCCTATGCCAGGTGTTTGAACTAGATTCAAGGTGTCAAAAGCAGGGAAGCATGCATGCATAAAGGGTAATTAGGTGCTAAGGCGAATGTACATGTGTCCAAAAGATGTGATCTCGTTGTTGTTAGTTCTGAAACTCAGGCTGCATACGGCCATGACAGGAAATCAAAAAATATGGCCCTAGTGCTGATTTGGTTCTGAACACGCTGATCTTCAATTCATTTGTGATTCTGCCAGGTTTTTAATGAAATAAGTTCAAGAGAAATGGAGGGGTTAAATGTTTTCCATGGCGTACTAAGAAACTGGGTCTTCATGGCTATCATAGAACACCGGGTATGATTGTTGGAGACTACTTAAGCTAAAGGATCAGACGACGATTGGAGAAAAAACATGGAGAACTATTTGAATGAAAACTTTGGTGGGGTAAAGATCAAGAATTCATCCGAAGAGGCTCTCATAAGATGGACGAAGTTGTGATCGGTGGTGAAAAACCGAAAACGTAGGTTTCGTTTTACGACAAACTTACCAAAGAGATCAGAAGCAGAGGACATGAAAAGAAACAACCAGAAGAAACTAAGAGTAGCTTTGTTAGTTCCTCAGGATGTGTTCCGGTTTATTGATGTTGGTCTCTCGGTTTCTACTGATTACAAAGTACCAGAGGAAGTCAAAGCATGTGGTTTTGGTATTTCGGCAGATAAACTAGCGTCCATAGTAGAAATTCATGATATTAAGAATTTAAGATACCATTGTGGCATTGAAGGAATCTCTGAAAAGCTCTCTACATCAATCACGAAAGGAATTGCAGCCAATGAGGAGAGCTTGAAGCGCAGACAGAAGGTCTATGGTTTTAACAGATTTGTGGAGAAGCCACCTCATGGATTTTGGATGTTTGTGTGGGAAGCAATGCAGGACATGACTCTCATGATCCTTGCGGTTTGTGTAGTTATCTCTTTATTTGTTCATATTTTTAAAGAAGGGTGGCTCAAAGGTGCTTATGATGGTCTCGGCGTTGTTTTCAGCATTCTACTAGTTGTCTTTGTAACAGCAACTTGTGATTATCATCAATCACTGCAATTTAAGGATTTAGATAGAGAGAAGAAGAAGATATCTATACAGGTAATGTGAAATGGCTATAGACAGAAAATTTCAATATATGATCTAGTTGTTGGGGACCTAGTGCATTTATCGATTGGGGATCAAGTGCCTACAGATGGGCTATTTGTATCTGAATTTTCTTTGCTTATAGATGAGTCGAGCCTAACAGGTGAGAGTGAGCTTGTAAATGTGAATAAAGAGAAGCCCTTCCTCTTATTAGGAACAAAGGTCCAAGATGGTTCTAGCAGGATGTTGGTGACAACAGTAGGCATGAGGACTGAAAGGGGAAAATTGATGGCAACCCTGAGTGAAGGCGGTGTTGATGAAACTCCACTACAGGTCAAGCTCAATGGTGTAGGCCATTATTACATTTGCAGTATTAACAAAAGGATTGATTGGCAGGAAGATAAGAAGTGGCCAACTGTGGAACTGGTCCGAAAATGACTTTATGGAAATTTGGGACTTCTTTTCTATAGCAGTGACTATTGTTGTGGTTGTAGTTCCAAAGGGACTTCCCTTGGCTGTGACTCTCAGCCTTACCTTTTCCATGAAGAAAATGATGAATTATCGATTAGTTGTTCGCAATCTTGCATCTTGTGAAACAATGGGGTCTGCAACATGCATTTGTAGTGATAAAACTGGCACATTAACAACAAACCATATGACCATCGTGAAGCTATGGATGTGCGGCAATGTCAAGGAAATTCACAATGCTGAGGAAGCTAAGAAGGTGATGACCGAAACCTCTGAGAGTGTGTCCAAAATGCTGATGCAGTCAATTTTTCAAAATACCAGTGGTGAAGTAGTGACATACAAGGATGGAATTTTCCAGCCATGTTTCCACATTTCAAAACATATATTGGATTTTCACTATCAGATCCAGATATTCGAGTGACATAGATATCAGCAGATCCATGCGGAACAGTTAGGCAAATTGAGACTACTCAGGTGGAAGGAGGTGGCAAAATATCCCAGTGTTTAGGCATTGACTGAACCATATGGCAGACAGGGAATTCAGTTACAGGGAACACATGGCAGTGGTTAGAGCATCGATCCTCCAACTGGCAGCAAATATCCAACAACCTCAAGCATTCAACGACTTATGCATTCATTGGTTTTGATGCTGTTAGAGTCTATTCGCCAGCAAATCTTAAACAACCTCCAGTATGCCAGATGTCGAGGCAGCAGTTACCAATTTTAAATTTCCTTTGGTTTGCGGTTTTGTTTGTTTTAGAGACAGCCTACAGGTGTCGAGATTTTTGTAACTGATTTTCTATTTTTAGAAAGCAGAGATAGAGCTCAAGTCAGGAGAAGGCTGAGAGAATTTTTGTTTATATACAAATGTAAAAGACAAACAGGGGGTTCAACCTGTGAGGGTGTAATTTTCTTTGCTGAACTGTGGGCTTTGCCATTCCAGAAAATTTTTCTGTAATCTTTAATGATCAATCAGTAATGGGCATGCTTTTTACAGGATTCTTGTGCGAATGTATTGGTGGCGTTTCTTTCTCTGCTAAGTATTTTTCCTGTCATCTTTCCACTTGTTTTCAATTCTTATTGTTAGAAGATAATAATAGAGCAGAATTTATTGTGAAATACTCTGCATCTGATCTTGTGATAATCTTTATGTTTCTCCTCTAAACAACTCAGTTTATGAATTCTTAACTGCTCATTTGCTCGCTTTTTCCTCCCCTAGTTCTTCCTCAAATCGACACCATTCAAACTTAATTCGATCCAACACTTCCACTACCTTGCCCTGTGTAAGATTTTTGTCTAGATCTGAGAGTGAATCACATATTTAAGCGCAGACCCCATTTGCCCAATGGCCCTCCTTGCTGTCCCAAAACAACTATTTAAAAACCAAAAACCCAAGCCCATACTTTCATAGCTATCCTAACATCCATCCCATACAAACCAAGTTAAATTGAAAAGAGAGAGCCCTCTCTGAGTCTTGGAGGGCTAGATACAAGACTCCAAGTGGTTCGAGGTTACCTTTGTGACTGCCTCCGCAGCCTTGGGAGAATTATAGAGCGCTAACATTTTGGCGACTCCACTGGGGAACTTCTCCAGAGGTGCACTTCAAGTTCAGATTTGACTTCTGATGGTGAATAGAAGCCAAACACAGGAAGGCTATACCATTCACCTGGCGACTCCATTGTTCAAGATCCCGAGCTTCAAAGTTCACAAGCGACTTCACTGCCGAAGAATCCAGATTTCAAAGCCTTGATGATGCTTCAAGATGACAGGGTATGTGGTAAATCCTATATCTTGTGAAGCCATAGAAGAATTCAGGGGTAAGTTAGCAGAATTTCACATTGACGAAGACATTTTAACAACTGTGTTTCGTATTTTAGAATCGAGCAAATTTTCACCTAAAAGTAAAATTTGTTTTCTTGAGCTAGTTATTGAAAAGTTCGAAAATGATATTGAACTTTTGGATTCTCAAATTCAGTCATATAATTTCCTAGATCTCAAAGAATTCTTGGAAAATATTCCTTCTCCAAAGAAAGAGGAAATTGTACTACCTGTTGATTTGCAGATTGATGATGATTATGTTTTCAAGTATAAGGCTGAAGTTGTAGATGCAGGGTTTAATTTTGAGGATGTAATTGATCAACTAGTCATAGAAGATCTAGGAACGAATATCATGCATCATGCTTTAATTGATCCTATAGCAGATTACATGGAGGTTCATGTTAGCTTGAGTTTTCAAACATGTATTCTCTATAACAACCAAATATGTCACCAGTTTCCAGTACATATTTCAGTTTCGATTTTCATCAAGCACGATGAGGAAACCCAATCATGGGATCAACTGCTGGGTTGGCTTCATTGGCACTTTTCCGTTACCTGATTGAGGCAGTAACTGTTAGACAAGTAGGGTAGGTAGGAATGTGCCAATAATCTCAACAGGATGACCATCTTTTCTTTTTTGTCTCTTCATGGTTTTATTTTCAGTTTAGAGTTTGGGGGCAGCCCAATGATCAGCTAGCCTATGAAATTCAGAGTTCTATGGATTCTAGACATCTCCTTCGGAGATATCTTCCCCAAGTGGAGCCTATGTTGGAACCCTATATAATAGGGGAATCATTGTTCTGACTAATATCTATCTTCTTCAGGCATTATGCTTTTGCTCACGATGCACAACAAAGGTGTAAAAGCGACAGAAATTTCTCAAATCACCTCAAATGTTATCACACCAGAGTTTTTGTTTTTGGTGGTTAAGGAGTAGAGTTTCATGTTATGATAGCTACTGAAAGTGAGAGATTTTAGTCACTTATAGCCCATTTTTTGTGTACCTCTAACCACCGAAATCTTGTAGCTAGTTTAAAAAAAAATTGCCCCCCCGGTCTGCATGAAGAGTGTTATGTTTTGTTTTCCAAAATATAAATTGTTTAAAAAATTATTTTCCAAAAGGTATATTGGCTGAGGGACAATCTCCAAGCCCTCAACACCGAGACTTAGCACCTTTCACAAGCAAACAACATACAAGCCAGCGCCGAACACAAGGGATATCCTTGGGCTCACATCATCGATTATATATTGTAATCGTGTGAATATTTAAACTCTGAAGGACTCTCTTCCTTCACTGATGTGGGACTAATATCCAAGATATAAAAAATATATAAAACGCAGTTTCTAAATCCTATTCCAGGTGTTTGAACCAGATTCAAGGTGTCAAATGCAGAGAAGCATGCATGCATAAAGGGTAATTAGGTGCTAAGGCAGATGTACATGTGTCCAAAAGATGTGATCTTGTTGCTGTTAGTTCTGAAACTCAGGCTGCATACGCCCATGACAGGAAATCAAAAAATATGGCCCTGATGTCGATTTGGTTCTGAACACACTGATCATCAATTCATTTGTGATTCTGCCAGGTTTTTAACGAAATAAGTTCAAGAGAAATGGAGGGGTTAAATGTTTTCCATGGCGTACTAAGAAACTGGGTCTTCATGGCTGTCATAGAACACCGGGTATGATTTTTGGAGACTAGTTAAGCTGAAGGATAAGACGGAAATTGGATAAAAAACATGGAGAACTATTTGAATGAAAACTTCGGTGGGGTAAAGCTCAAGAATTCATCTGAAGAGGCTCTCATAAGATGGAGGAAGTTGTGTTTGATGGTGAAAAACCGAAAACGCAGGTTTCATTTTACAACAAACTTACCAAAGAGATCAGAAGCAGAGGACATGAAAAGAAACAACCAGAAAAAACTAAGAGTAGCTTTGTTAGTTCCTCAGGCTGCGTTCCGGTTTATTGATGCTGGTCTCTCGATTTCTACTGATTACAAAGTACCATAGGAAGTCAAAGCATGTGGTTTTGGTATTTCGGCAGATGAACTAACATCCATAGTAGAAAGTCATGATCTTAAGAATTTAAGATACCATTGTGGCATTGAAGGAACCTCTGAAAATCTCTCTACATCAATCATGAAAGGAATTGAGGCCATTGAGGAGAGCTTGAAGCATAGACAGAAGGTCTATGGTTTTAACATATTTGTGGAGAAGCCACCTCGGGGATTTTGGATGTTTGTGTGGGAAGCAATGCAGGACAGGACTCTCATGTTCCTTGCGGTTTGTGCAATTATCTCTTTATTTGTTCATATTTTTAAAGAAGGGTGGCCCAAAGGTGCTTATGATGGTCTCGGCGTTGTTTTCAACATTCTACTAGTTGTCTCTGTAACAATAACTTGTGATTATCATCAATCACTGCAATTTAAGGATTTAGATAGAGAGAAGAAGAAGATATCTATACAGATAATGAGAAATGGCTATAGACAAAAAAATTCAATATATGATCTAGTTGTTGGGGACCTAGCGCATTTATCGATTGGGGATCAAGTGCCTGCAGATGGGCTATTTGTATCTAGCTTTTCTTTTCTTATAGACTAGTCGAGCCTAATAGGTGAGAGTGAGCCTGTAAATGTGAATAAAGAGAAGCCCTTCCTCTTATCAGGAACAAAGGTCCAAGATGGTTCTAGCAGGATGTTGGTGACAATAGTAGGCATGAGGACTGAAAGGGGAAAATTGATGGCAACCCTGAGTGAAGGCGGTGTTGATGAAACTCCACTACAGTTCAAGCTCAATGGTGTAGGCCATTATTACATTTGCAGTATTAACAAAAGGATTGATTGGCAGGAAGATAAGCAGTGGCCAACTGTGGAACTGGTCCGAAAATGACTTTATGGAAATTTTGGACTTCTTTTCTATAGCAGTGACTATTGTTGTGGTTGTAGTTCCAGAGGGACTTCCCTTGGCCGTGACTCTCAGCCTTACCTTTTCCATGAAGAAAATGATGAATGATCGATTAGTTGTTCGCAATCTTGCAGCTTGTGAAACAATGGGGTCTGCAACATGCATTTGTAGTGATAAAACTGGCACATTAACAACACACCATATGACCATCGTGAAACTATGGATGTGCGGCAGTGTCAAGGAAATTCACAATGCTAAGGAAGCTAAGAAGGTGATGACCGAAAGCTCTGAGAGTGTGTCCAAAATGCTAATGCAGTCAATTTTTCAAAATACCAGTGGTGAAGTAGTGATAGACAAGGATGGAATTTTCTAGCCATGTTTCCACATTTCAAAACATATATTGGATTTTCACTATTAGATCCAGATATTTGAGTGACATAGATATTAGCATATCCATGCGGAACAGTTAGGCAAATTGAGACTACTCAGGTGGAAGGAGGTGGAAAAATATCCCAATGTTTAGGAATTGACTGAACCATATGGCAGACAGGGAGTTCAGTTACAGGGAACACATGGCAGCGGTTAGGGCACCGATCCTCCAACTGGCAGCAAATCTCCAACAACCTCAAGCATTCGACGACTTCTTCATTCATTGGTTTTGATGTTGTTAGAGTCTATTCTCCATCAAATCTTAAACAACCTCCAGTATGCCAGATGTCGAGGAAGTAGTTACCAATTTTAACTTTCCTTTGGTTTGCGGTTTTGTTTGTTTTAGAGATAGCCTACAGGTGTCGATATTTTTGTAACTTCTTTTCTATTTTCAGAAAGCAGAGATAGAGCTCGAGTCAGGAGAAGGCTGAGGGAATTTCTATTTATATACACATGTAAAAGACAAACAGGGGGTTCGACCTGTGAGGGTGTAATTTTCTTTGCTGGACCGTGGGCTTTGCCATTCCAGAAAACTTTTCTGTAATATTTAATGATCAATCAGTAATGGTCATGCTTTTTACATGATTCTTGTGCAGATGTATTGGTTGTGTTTCTTTCTCTGCTAAGTATTTTTCCTGTCATCTTTCCACTTGTTTTCAATTCTTATTGTCAGAAGATAATAACAGAGCATAATTTATTGTGAAATACTCTGCATCTGATCTTGCGATAATCTTTATGTTTCTCCTCTAAAAATATCAGTTTATGAATTCTTAACTGCTCATTTTCTCGCTTTTTCCTCCCCTAGTTCTTCCTCAAATCGACACCATTCAAACTTAATTCGATCCAACACTTCCACTACCTTTCCCTGTGTAAGAGTTTTGTCTAGATTTGAGAGTGAATCACATATTTAAGCGTAGACCCCATTTGCCCAATGGCCCTCCTTGTTGTCCCAAAACAACTATTTAAAAAGCAAAACCCCAACCCCATACTTTCATAGCTAGCCTAACATCCATCCCATACAAACCAAGTTAAATAAAAAAGAGAGAGTCGTCTCTAAGTATTAGAGGGCTAGATCCAAGACTCCAAGTGGTTCGAGGTTACCTCTGTGACTGCCTCCGCAGCCTTGGGCAAATTACAGAGCGCTAATAGCCCCCAGAATCAATGCCCCCAGCATGAATAGCAGTGGCTGGTTTCACATCTCCAACATGACTTGCAAAGGTTGGTGATGGGTCAATAACATGACTCATGGAGGTTGAGGAACTATCTCCAACATGATTTGCAAACGTTGGTGATTGAAATCTGGTATGACTTGCAGGGACTAGGTTTTGGTCTTCAACATGACTTGCAAAGGTTGACGACCTATCACCAGTATGACTAGAAGGGACTTGAATTTTTCCCCCAACATGAATTGAAGAGGCTGGGTGCTTTCCCCTAGCATGCATTGCAGAGGCTGGGTGTTTTTCTTCAACATGACTTTCAGAGGTTGACGACCTATCTCCAGCATGACTCGCAGAGGTTGGTGATTTCTTCTTCCTATTATTTCTCTTTCCATTTCATTTAGACTTTTGGTTACTAGTAACTGTACTTTCACCAGAGGCGAGAGAATGAGGAGGAGAAGAATTTGATGATGAAGGAACATCAACATTATTCCCATGACATAAGGTGATTAATTGAGAAGCATCAAGATAATTTGGGACATTTGGAATGGTACCCAATGAAATTGTTAGTCCCACATTCAACCTGGGAATGTACAAAGTAGCCATCAAATAGACACCAACGTTTCCGAAGAAAGGAAAAGCACAAGAATCCCCTTTCGAAGGGGTTCCTTGGTTGGTATCGTCAGGAATTTTATCCATAAATATATTATGCATAGATTCTCCCCTTGTGGGATCGTTCAAGTCTGTAAAAGTCTCACACACTGACTCCGGCGAACCAGTATTATAAAAACAATGCCTATAGAGAGTCGGCTCCATGTTTCTAAGAGGAATACCAAAATTTCCTCATGACCAATGGAGTGGGTGGTGTACCACCTTAGGTTATATACCCAAATAAATGACTGACTAACTCACCATGTAAAACTAGGGAGCAGAGAGCACACACTAAAAAAATTCCTATAAGATGAATCAAACAAACCACTATCTAGTAGGAAGAACAGTTACATCATCCAATACTAGAGAAACTTACCGGTGCAATTCCAACTCAAACATGGAAGAACCCTCTGAGTATACTTTGCAAAGTGTGACCCAACATCTTCCCTAGGTATCGTGGTATACCCCACAACCACCTGTGTAAGTCCCTAGAATATGGGCAACTAAGTTGTCAGTTCGCAAACAGTCACCAGGTGGTTATAGTCGATAGTGGGGTGGACCGCAATGAGTAGGATAACAAGTATGAAACATATCAAGGGTATCGAAAGTAAGTGGTCCGGAAGACAACAGAGGATCTTGAACGGATTTGAGGTCCACGAAGCTCCGTAGGAAAATGAAATCGGTAGTATTCCCATGATAGATCCTCAATATGCATTCCCCACTACGTTTAGTCTGGCTTTGGAGGGTCTATCCTTGTTTCCTTTCCTCATGAGACCTCATGTTTAGCCCCTGTGTTAGAGGGGGGTCCCGAATAACTTTCGCATCCCTGGACTTTAACACTCCCTAGCTCTGACTCCAATGTTTGTTTATAAGCCTTGAAGAGTTTCCTCTCCAACCTAATTCAAGGCTCTAGCCTAAACTAGTTGATTGACCCTACAAACATAAATTCTAATTGATTTTAATTAGCATTCATTTTAAAAGGATTCATTTATCTCAAGCAAATGGTAGTGAAATTAGTGATGTGTATGGGAGACGAAGAAGGATAAATAAATGAAACTGAAAGAAACATTACTTCTAGTTAACAATAAAGATTTGCAACTAAGTCTTTAAACCAACTTTTCACAACTAATTTTTTCGAGATCTTTGAAAGGAAGACCTACAACGAAATTTCACTCGACTACGAGCTGCTTAGTGTTCTAAGAAATCAGTAAAGAACTTAAAAATTGAACTCTCTTTTTTTTCAAGTAAAATAAAATAACCCTAACTATTTTACCAAACTAAGAAATGAAAATACTTTTCTATTTTTTTTTAAATGCTTCAAACAAGAAACTTGAAATAATTATTTTTCTTTTTCTTTAAAGCAAGCGAAAGGGGCAAAAGTGAAACACAAGACAAGACTATATTCTATCACTATAGATCGTAAACAGACCTCTAGCCCACTATGGATCGCAGGGACTCACTAAAGACACTAAATAGGTTTATCAAAGTCTGAAATACTCGCCTAAACCCCTTTTGAAATAAACACAAGAAATCTTGAAAAAGACAAGCAAACTGACATCTAACCCAAGATTTGACTATAAAAACTAGAGACATTGATCTTAATCAAGAAACCTTGAGATGTAAAAACCTCAATCAGGGAAGAAGTTGACCGCCTCTTCTTAAAAATAGTTTCTTGACATAGGTACGCTATTGATGCTTAAGCAACCTGCATATGTACGTGGGTTGTCTATAAAGCAGGGCACGTATGTACGCTTGCTAACCCACAACAGGCTATGTACACCTTTGTATTTATTGAAAAAAAGAAATGAAACAGACTAACTGACAGGGAAGGGAGAACTGGTATGGAACCAAAAGGTGACCAAAATCCCTTAAAAGACTCAACAGACTCACAAAAACTCAAAAATGTATAAAATCAATCACACGCCCAAAAAATCCCCTAAAACCCTATAGGCTTCCCTAGTATGGTCGCTAGTTCTACTAGCGGGAAAAACCCCCTATGGCTACACCATGGTTTACAATGTAGGCAGATCAATAACCATTTAAAAGTATCCTACCTCTCTAACTACCCCAAACATACACTGGACTTATGAAAGAAAAGTAAAATGAGAAGGATTAGGTAATTGTGCCTTTGCTTTGTGTTCAGTGTAGATCCTCTCGCGCTTGATAGCTTTGCTGACTACAAACCTCCTCCCAAAGGCTGGTCTGCATTCAAATATAGATAAACAGAAAACTACAAGCATACATTTCATACATAAATAAGGGTTAGATGTTATAATAAAATCATAAATCAAATGGAAACATTCAACACATCATGTTTTGGGATAAGAAAAGTACTTCTTTTATTGATAATACAATGATTACTTACAACCAAAGTCATGTACTGATACTCGAACCTGGTTCAAGATCCTCTTCACCAAGCTCCAAGTGCACCTCCATGTATATTTCTCCTCTCAAAATTCTTCTAGGGAAATGGAGTGGGTTTATGATGGAGGAAAAATGGAAAAATGAGGAATTCTGAGGTAATTCTCACAACAAGGCTGCAAATGTTTGGGGCAAGGAGGGGATGTGAAACATGTAGAGTTTCATTGTTCTTATTTATAGATATGGAATCAGACCCCAAAACCTCCTTTAATATGACAAAAGGATGGTTATCCATTTGGGTGATGGGTTATAGGCAGTGGATTGGCTGGGAAACTACCCAATAGCCCGTAATCTCAACAAACTCCTTGCAACTTTTTCTAGTATACGCAAGTTGTAGTAGTGCATCATGAATACATACGTTGTTTGTAGTGGTGAAGCAAGCGTATGTACATGGGAATTAGTGGAGCAGGGCACGTAAATATTCAAAATTTTGGTTTCTTAGAAGAGCAACTTAGTGATGGCTTGGAAAAAAATGCAAGTAAGACGGTCAAATGCCAGGTATGCATATCTAGAGCAATTTAGGGTTATAACATTGAACCAATAGATAAATACACCAAATATACACTTCCAACATTTCCTTTTCCTTGGTTGATTGGCCCAAATTTCTCCCTGATAGTCGTTTTCTAGTGAAAGCCAAAGGTCAACCATATTGCATGAAGATTCCCCCAATTCCTTTCCTCTATGCATCACATTCTAGAAAAAAACATATTGGTGAAGTCGGGTAGTTCCAGGATAGGTGTTGTGCAAATAGGATATTTCAAGGCTTGGAATGAGTGATCAATTGTGGGAGTTCAACTGAAATAATTTGTTTTAAGGAGAGTAGTGAGAGGATCTACAAATTTTCCATAATCTCGAACAAACTTGCGTTAATATCTTGTTAAACCTTAAGAAACTACACAAGATTTTAATATTTTTAGGGTGAGGCCAATCCTTCATAGCTTCAATTTTCTTAGGATCCACCCTTACACCATCCTTTCCTATAAAATGACCCAGGTAATCAACGTCAAAGGTGCCAAAGGATCATTTAAATGTTTGAGAAAACATTTGTACTTTGACAAGCGATCTAGAACTTGATCCACATGGGAAATATGGGCTTGCCAATTTTTAATATAGATGAGAATATCATCAAAGAAAACTAATACAAAATGATGGAGGAAAGGGCATAAGACATTATTAATGAGACTTTCGAAGGTGGAGGGGGCATTACATAGGCCAAAGAGCATGACCAAGAACTCATAGTGACCCTAATGAGTTCTAAAGGAAATTTTAGGGATGCCTTCCTATTTCATATGTATCTAGTGGTAACCATAATGGAGATCAAGTTTGTTAAAGTATTGAGCATCACTCAGTTCATCCAATAGGTCATCAATGACAGGAATGAGGAATTTGTCCTTGATTGTGAGTTTGTTAAGGGTGCGAAAATTGGGACACATGCACCAAGTGCCTTCTTTCTTGAGTACCGTAACCATAGGAGAAGAATAGGGGTTGGCACTAGGATGGATAACACCCACTTCAATCAATTCTTGAACAATTTTCTCAATTCCATTATTCTAGGAAAATGGATGACGATAAGGGCGAACATTGGGAGGAAAGATACCCGGTACAAGAGGAATGGAATGACCATGGATGACATGGGAAGGGGGAATTCCATGGGGAGTCACTACTCCATTTCTGTCAAATTCCGATGGCGCGTTCGACGCAATTGCCACTTTCTATTTTTGGAAGACCGACAAACCTCGGACCCCCTCAAATGTCGTTTCACATGACGTCGTTTTTCCGACGACCTAGTTTTCGTCTATATTGCGACGTTTCAATGTGGCAAGAGAGACGTTGCAAACGTGGCAAGACCAACGTTTCAAACGTGGCAAGAGAAATGTTTCAAACATGGCAAGACCGACGTTTCAAACATGGCAAGAGAGACGTTGCAAACGTGGCAAGACTGACGTTTCAAACATGGCAAGTGAGACGTTGCAAACGTGGCAAGTGAGACACTGCAAACGTGGCAAGTGAGACATTTCAGACATGGCAAGAGAGACGCTTCAAAGGTGGCAAGACCGAAATTTCAAACGTGGCAAGTGAGACGTTTCAGACGTGGCAAGAGAGATGTTTCAAAGGTGGCAAAAGAGACATTTCAAAGGTGGCAAGAGAGACGTTCTAAAGATGGCAAGATCGACGGGATGAGGTATTAGCTCCGACATGGTTGCTATGGGAGCGACACTCTTGGACGTCAAAAGAACGACGTCCATCAGGTGGCAACAACGACGGCCATGAGTTACTAGCTCCGACGTGGTTTCTATGGGAGAGAAAATCTTGGAGGTG
>ML785073.1:349376-361627 GCA_009831015.1 Picea engelmannii
AGGGGACCTAGGGTAAAAAGCTAAAAGGAATCAACAATTAAGGAGTTACTAAAAATCAGCAACTTCATTTTAGGAAAGTTATTAAAAGCATGAGAGGGGATCTAGGAACCCTAGGAGTAATTTAAGGAGCGATTTTTGGGGGGATGAGGGAATTGAGCCTTTTAATCATTAAAAAGAAATTAATTTTTGGAGAACCATAGGGATGAGCGACACTTGGACGACAGAGAATTTTTAGAGGTTTGTCATTAAAAATGTAAATAATAATGATTCAGGAAAGTAGGTGGGTCTCAAATTTCTATAAAGGAAGGGGAAAGGAAGGAAGAGGGGGATGAACGGTTAGCGTAACGTTACACTGCCATATTGTGGCTTGACAGATTGCTTGTGAGGAGTTGGGTTTATCTCAGCTGTATTGGAGTGGTAGCTCAGCCTTGGAGGCGAGCTGAGAAGCTAGTCTTATCTCTGGATCTGGTGTGGCCCCTTTGCGGCTCGGGGGGCTAAGGGGGAAGCAGAGTACCCCTAGCGATTGGCTGGGAGGTACCGGTGAGCTTTCTGCGGTCAGCGAGCGGGAGCGGCACGGAGCACGGGACGCGGCACGGAACGCGCGGACGTCATCGAGGCAGGAAATAAGGCTATGGTATGTCAGTTTATTTGTATAGTAGATTGCGTCAACTTATGCTGAGGATCTGAATTTGATTGCTCCTAGTCATGATGAATAGAAGTTAGAAAGGGTTATTTTTCTGTTGTTGTATCATGCTGGAAGAATAAATGTAGCCCGATGATTATGCTCGAATATGAAAATACTCACTGTAATTTATGCCTATCAGGATTGAGAAATGGCTGAAGTTTTACATTCAGTAGTTTATGTCTAATTTAATAATTTATACATAACTTGGTTAAGGTAATTTATGTCAATTTATGTCTGATCTCGGTGATGGTGAATTCATGTAAGAACTTCTAATGTTGAAGCACGTTGAGAATCTATTCGGTGATTGCCCTCGCCTTGAGAATTGAAGCGCGTTGAAAATTAAATTAACACATGTTAATGACTATATGAACAGTCCCCTTTTTACTGTTTTTAGCCGTTTGGCCGAGAATTTCAATATTTGCAGACCTTCGGATATCTGACTTTTAAATTTTCCTCATGAAATGGCTTCCACTTGAAGAAAGGAATAGTTGCGTATTTTAGGGGTTTTCTTTCCGCTCGATAACCAGTACAGTAGCACATTTTGGTATCCATCCCTGTTTTAAGCCTTTCGATTTTTGACTATAGGAGATCTTATTGGGGGTTTTTACGTAGCCGCTGGCAGCCCACCTGTCTGTCTTTTCCTTCTTTCCATACAAACTTTTGTCAGCTACTGCATTGTTCTTGTTAATGATCATTAGTTTATCTACGGGCGTGACTCGCAGAGTATGCTAAAATTGGGCCTGTTACCATCTAGTTTGATGATTTAGCAATGCCTTTAATTGCGATAACCATGACCTTTTCCTCTGAACCTGGGTCTCAGTCAAGCGTACCCTATGCGTCCTCTGGCTGGGCAGAAATCTCCTTACCATTGTGCGCTCTGCTGCCTGGAAGGATAATCGAATACCCTGTGCGCATCTCTGGTTGGGCCGAATCTCCTTTACACCGGTGCGTTGGCTGTTGGGCCAGAGTCTAATCTTACCTGTGTTCGTAGTGAAATAGGTATTGATGTAAATATTCTACCTTATGCTTTAAACAGCCAATTGCAGGAATGATTTTCAATTGTTATCGTTTCAGAATAAATGAATACTAGCGATTTTTACAGAACTGGAGAGTAACCATAATTTTTGATTTAATTACCCTAGCTATCAATTTATCCGTTCATTTTGATTAAGAGGTATTGTTCCCGGTTTAGTTTAATGGAGGATGTATTAAATTATGTTTAAACCGAGTGAACACGTGGTACCAGGAGAATGATTAATACCTTTGGATTACTGTTTATGCCAGGTGTGGTATCCCCCTTGTATGTGTAACTGTAAACCGTGGGATCCAGCACCCTTATCCTGGATGCGCTCCTTCTGTTTTGCTTCCATTCGACTTTTGAAAGAAACTTAAAAAAAATATAAATAAAAGGCCCAACCATGAGTCGCAACTTTTGCATGTGAGACCCAATGGAAGTTTCTATTTTGGTCTGCGTTTATGTTGGGTCTGTGTTCCTCATTCTGACAACTGGAGCAGAACCATCATAACCACTACCTCCCAGATTTGATTTTTATTCTCATTAATGCTAAGTTGTTATTTATATCTATCGTCGTTGTTGGTTAATAATGGATTGTGTCAACTAAAAATAATAGTCATGATCTTTTCTTTTCAGAATGTTATTCCTCATTTCAGTTAAATGGTTATTTTATTATTAATATTCGTCATTTGTTATTTAAATTTCACTACCAATTTTAGTTCAACAAAGAAGAAGAAAGATACCTATATTTTTGCTACAGCATGAAAGGAAAAATGTTATGGCATACATATGTCAATGAATAATTATTTATAATTTCGAAATTGTAATACATTGTTTGAAATATGAAATTGCATTGTTCTTACCCTATGAACAAATTGCAAGGTTATAGTGAAATGTATGACCTTTTTATATTTCAATGTTATTGTAATTAGAAGTGAAATGATATGGCTACCTTATTATAACGTTAGTGTAAACTATTGATGTTGACATTAGGGATCAATAATTTAATTATGAGGTTATTTTTGTCCTTTTTAAATGTTGCGACCTTAGATGTGACCTTTTTAAATATATTTATATAGGATCCCTTTTAAAACATTGTTATTTAAAGTCATTTTAAATATTGTAATTGTTATATCTTGTCATTTATAAATATGATGGGTTATGGATATATTCAACCATGATGTTATTTATCAATGTGATGTTATTTGTATATTGAATTATGTAAGGGTAATATATGTCATTATAAATTATGGTGCAAATTTTTGTGTTAGGTATTTTATGAAAATAATGGCATTGTGGACTTATCTTAATACGATTAAAACTTGGGTTACGGATGGTTATAAAAATAAGGTCCTAGAAACAAGTACCTTGAATTACTAAGATGGTAATGGCAGAATCTGCGATTACTAAATTTACATTCCTAAACGGTTGGGCTAGGTATCTCGTCTAATCTTGGAGTTCAAGGGAGTTTTGGGCCAGTATTACATGCCTTGAGTCGTGGGAACTACCTTTTCTTAACAGTGTTGGTCATTGTCGGAGTCCTTTGGACATGCGCATCTGTAGAGTTAGTGGTTGTCTTGAGTGGTTGTTGTACTTGGACGAGATCATCCTTTTGTCTGGTCTTCTTGTGTCGGGCAGGATACAGTCACCCCCCCCTTGTAGCCTTAGGAGACATGTCTGTGTGGGTGATTTTTCTGTGTAAAGAATCCAGTGCCACATCAAGAGTCTCAGGCCCTTTAAAGGAAGGGTTTCCACTCTTGCGACACACCTGACAGAGATTACTAGTTTCTTCCTGAGCAGTCGGCCAGGAGCCTGTCTAATCTTCCTTCGAGAAGACATAAGACTAAAAGCCCTGCTTTCCTGTGCAAAAATAGTAAACTCTACTGTTGGATTCTTCCATCTGTGACTGTACTGTACTTAACAGCTGGTGTCGTTTTCTACTTACAGCTGCTAGTTGCACGCCTTATGTCTAGGGGCGTTTGTTGCTTGTTGTGACAGTGATATGTCAGAGTCGTCTTGTTGTATTCGTCTTGCTTGCGTCTTGTTCTAGGTCGGGTTACTAGTTTCTACCTGAGCAGTCGGCCAGGAGCCTGTCTAATCTTCTTTCGAGAAGACATAAGACTAAACGCCCTACTTTCCTGTGCAGAAATAGTAACCCTAACACCCTGGAGTCTTTCCTCTGTGTTCTTACTGTGCACCCCCAGTATGTCTCAATCCTGTGTTGTGTGCCTTATGCCTGTGATCGTATATTGTTGCAGTTACTCATTGTGTGCCTTCAGTTTTTCCTTGTCGTGGTTGCATCTTGTTGGTTGTCGAGTGGCGTCGTACAGTTAAGTGTGTTGTTACTTCGACACGTGCGCACACACCTTAAACACACACAAAAAAATTTGCACCTGTTGGTAGAATGGTTGTCGTAATGAGGAGGACGTTACAATCTTGGAGTTTTTTAGAATTGACATTATTCCTCCATACTTATCTAGAGCCTAATGTCAGATTCAAATCACCACTGATAACTAGGATATGGCATGGTATGCTCAGAGAAGTAAGAATTTTGTCCCAGAAATTTTGTCTTCCTTCATCTAAACCTTTCTAAATAAAGCATAGTTAATACAAAATGCCTTAGAAAATATAAAATTAAAATTCCAACCCATAATAATCCCTCCAGGTAAACCCTAAAAATCCAGAGAAGGAAATTCTCATCCCCTTATCATATTTTTAAGTTCATGGATTAAAATATCCCCTTTTCCCATGGTCTCTTTTAGAAAAACAATCTTAGGTATTTCAAACTCTACCAATGTAAAGAGGGACAATCATTTGACCTATACCCCTAGGCCTCAAATATTAGTGGATGAAATATTCATGGGGAAACCTGTGGAAGGGCTAGTCCAACTCTAAGGGCCCCAGTAATAAACCTCTTATTTCCTTGATTCATTTCTTTTATTTCATATTCATTTTCCCATTTAATGTTCGATTTTCTACCTACAAAGAGATTCCCCACTTCTCCAACAGATTCCATTCCTATACCTGTAAAGGGACTTGATACAATATATTGACCTTTCTTAGATGTAAATAATAATGTCCTCCTCCTATGTATTGTACATCAAAGGAAAAAAAAACGCGACCCATCCATTGAACCCCAACCCACCAAATCACATGGGTCAACATTGTCAGAAAGGTTAACAATAGGGAAATTAGCGCAAAGGGGGTATCCAATCACTTTTGGAGGTCGACCTTTAGGTCTATTAATCCAAACAAAAGGAGATAGGTTGATCCCTTCGACACCTCCCACAAAATTGATGTTTAACAAATAAAAAGAAGAGGATAAATTCAACTTACTCATAGCATCCACGCATTTCTTGACTGACTCCTTGGAGACCCTTAGGATAAATGTGGAGGAACTATGCTCGAAAGCTAGATATTCTACATTTTCATAACCCACTTTGCATCCCAAAAGTAGTCTTTCATGATCAATTAAAGGTATCCAAAGATCCCTTATAAGGAGTTATAAAGCTCCTTCAAAACCCTTACCCATATTATTTTGAGAGTTCATTGCAGGAATTCTGTCAATAACTAATTTATCATCAACTATATCGTTAGAGACAAGTGGCCTTTTATCTTTATGAGAGACTCTATAAAGATCCTCCTTCCTCCTTGAGATTTTTTTAAAAAGTTGCTTTGAAAAATCTTTCATTACATGTCCATACAAATGACATCTAGAGTGAAAAAAATGATAATCAAGTAGTTGCACATACTATTTCCCAGGTCAATAACCAAATCAATGGATTCGAACAAACCCTTGCTAATATATAGGTCAACCAATACTTAGGAAATCAAATTGAATCCCTCATCCAAAAAAATGAAATTGACTAAAATGGTCTTCCCAATTTGATTACTAATGGCTCGTAATCATTGATTCATCCAAAATTCCATTCGGAGCTCTAGTAGTTTAATCCAGACCGGGGTACTAGACATCGACTCTTCCTTAGCATCAAACGAAGGATTCCATGGTTTAATGAATATGTATGACCTATCCATAATCCATACCTCCTTAATAACTAAAACAACATGTTCTTCAGATCTAAAAATGAACCTTATCCATCCTCTGGCTAAGAAGTATCCATAATGCAATTCAACCACTATTACATAATGCGACACTGAGAAGACTAAATTACCCAAAAATGTATTCATTTATTGAATGAAAAAGATACATTCATCATCAATATTTCTTTGTAATCATTGAATCTCATATACATAACCATTCATTATCATAGGACACTAAATATGCAACTTATTCCTACAAGAAGGAAGGAATAACACTGGGAAGGATAGGAGGCCTACCACACCTAGCATATTACATTACAAATAACATATTATGTTCCTTCCAATATGTATGTATTAAGTAGAAGAAAATAAATATCCATAAATCGGAAATGAATCCAATCTTATCAGGTTGGCCTAATTTAAACATTTTACTTTTGGTTTTTCTCGCAATTATCATTCAAATTTAGTTATACAATTTTTAGTAAAATCCTAATTTTATGAAAATGAAATGAAGCTGTAGAAATACATGTGCCTATGTACTTTGGCCCAAAAAAATTGGGTATAGATGCAGACACCCAAAAATAGGCATCAAAGAGTGTATATGGCAGCCACAAAACTGCCAAATAATTGCTTCCCAATAGAGAATACCATAAGATACTAGTATCATGATGATAATACTAAAAAACCAGTGCTCTTTCGATATACTTTCGGAAACAAAACTATAAATAAACATATATAGGTTCCAACATGTGATAAAAGAAAATACATGCTAATTATGCCAAAAACACCTGCTTAGAGTTCCTAAAAAAAAACATTCACCCAAAGAACGACAGAGGTATGATCCACCGCTACCTAGGAAGAGGACTAGTAGCTACAAAGAAGAGCCAGAAGGACCTTGAAAATCAATGAAAGGCTAGTGAAAATATTCATAATGAGAAGCATTATTTATTTCTGAAACCATCTACTTCTCATAGTCTATTTATACAATTTTTGGTAAAATCACAATTGTATGAAAAAATAAATTTATACATTTTTTTGTAAAATCACAATTTTATGGAAAAATAAATGAATCTTATATCATACATATCTAGTTTAAACATTTTTCTTTTAATGTTTTTGGCAAAATCATTGAAATATACAATTTTTGGTGAAATTACAATTTTATGTTATTTAAATTACTTTTTTTTATAAATAAATAGATTCAACACTCTGAAAATCGATGAAACACTTAGATTATACAATCTCAGAAAAACAAGTCTTTAATTCCAACAATTATTAACCAAACAATATTATTCTAAAAATTGAGGATAAGAGTTAGTTGGGCTTTCACAATGGCACTAAAAAGGCCGTTAGCTGATTGTTATCTTGTTATCCTATAGAATATGTACGGTGGATTTGATTCCACGTGATGGGTACTCTACTGTATATTTTAATACTTACATGTGCATCATCAATGTTCTCAACAAACTTGTATGCCCTATCACCAAATGAAGTTAACTAGGGAGAAAACATACCCACTTTTCAAGCAAAAAAATGGGCCTCAATCCGGCTAGAT
Source organism: Picea engelmannii (assembly GCA_009831015.1). Taxonomy (NCBI): domain Eukaryota; kingdom Viridiplantae; phylum Streptophyta; class Pinopsida; order Pinales; family Pinaceae; genus Picea; species Picea engelmannii. The sequence continues at coordinate 356,673 of ML785073.1, forward strand.
TTTCAGGGGTAGTTTGAGTTTCTCATGGATCAAAGTTCCATGCATTTCAAAACCATACCCCAGGGGGTTTTACCCATTTTAAACCAACCCAGATGCTCAAAAAATCGATAAGAGTTCTGGATTGACCGAAAATTTAAAATGAGGTTGTCAGACGACCTGTCAGAAAGGTAACTCGGGAGGGAAGATTTCTCCCGAGTTAGCCCACTCCTCACTAAATTGATAAATGTCACGTGCCATGATAGTGAGATATGTACTACATGTATTTTCGGGCTGGCACATTTCATTTTCTTCTATTACAAGGTAATAATCGTTACCCATAAAATAATTGTCTAGATATCGTAGTCCAAGCATTCCATGTTTTGGCTCTTTTTGGGGATATTTTTTTGGTGATATTTTCTCTCAATTTGGCCATAAATTGATGTATCTGCATATTTAAGTGGTTAATTATGTGTAATTCGAGTTCCTCGTGGATTTTTCAACATTTTCAATTCATTTCTGCATTCAAAAATGCAATTTAAACAACAAAAAATTGTTATTTCATGCACATTTGTGTTGTCAAATTTTGACGAAAAGGGAAAAAACGTAAAACAATCAGACAATGCCCCACAAATCACATTTATGAGTAATTGTTGTTCTCCATGACCATAATGGATAACATATATCATATTTTTTTGGTTTTTGAGTATGACTTGTTTTTCATGAGAAGAGAAGGTCTAAAATAATACAAGGTGGATATGTTGTAAAGAGGTGGTGCAATGTTTTTTTGGATAATGTGTTTTGGTCTATTATATTTCACTAATTTTTGGGGGTCTAATTATCTTTCACAAAACTTTTTGAAGTCCAAATATTTCATGGATGTACCTTCTATCTATGGTTTCCTAACTTATCTTAATGAATTTTTTCACTTTTTACTTTTACCTCTAGTTATTTTAAATTAGAGGAAAATACACTACAAAAGAAACATTATGCTATAAGCATCACCATGCATGTGCAACTTGCAACCTTAAAATAAATCCACAATTAAGAATTTACATGTTAATCTTCAAGAGATTATTAGTCCTTCCTTCTAGTATCCTTCTAGTATCGTGTATACAATGATGTTCAAAAAGTAAAAAAAATAGACATCTTTAATCTCTCTCTATAATAACTAAATACTTTGCATCTTGAAGTGTGAAACTAACTTTGAATCTAAAAAACATACCCGATCATGCAAAGCATTTAATAATATATAGCAAGGTACTTATTACTCAACAATAAAAAAAAATCCGAACCCTTTGTTTGTGGGACAAAGGATTTGACTGGTAAAGTGTACCCTACCCCCTTATGGATTTGATCTTGTGACCTCTTAGGAGAAAACACATGTTCTTAACCATTAGGTCTATTCAAAATGTATAAAATAAGAGGAAAAAAAAGTAAAATATTAAAGAACGGAGGTGGCGTTGAGGAAATTGAGGTTTTGATGGAGAGAATTGAAGAAAAAAAAAACATTTGAAAGAAAAAAAAAGGCGGATGAGTTACAGTGATAGTGGTATTGTAATAGAAGATCAGAGGATGAATATCATTTCAGGCATGTAGCAGGAGGCACAAGGCTCGTCAAATGTTGTAAATATGCTTGCTCATAATAAAAGTAGTAGATCACCTTCGAAACCCTCTTTCCAGTGTGAGGAATTTTATTAAACAATTCCTTGTCTGAACAAAGAGATTTAAGTCGTGCGGATGATCTAAACAACTAAGACGACATAGATGATGCCCCTCGAGAGGTAGAGTTACAGGTAAAGATGGCATGCTCTCATTGACGGTGGACAAACTACTAAACCTAGTCAAGAGACCGTCCCCTTAAAAGAATGCCTCACACTTAACTAAAAGTTAATAGTATTTCTTGAAGTAAGGAAACTAGTAACATTCTAAAACCTTAAAATATTTTGTAAAAGTAAATGTCTATTTTCTTTTAAATTACTAATAAATCATTTAAAATAATTAAACAACCAAATTTTGTCTCTAAAAATGATATAATTACGAATTTAAAGTTATTTCAACAAAACTAAATAAACAACTTTACATTTTATAAACTTTTTTCTACAATGAAATATATATATAACCTTTTATTTTATATGCAGACCAATAAAAATCCAAAAGAAAAGAAAAGTAAGATGATAAAAAATGCATTGTTTTAAATTTATTAGTCTACTCCTTTGGGATTTTTTTAGGGACTATAGTAAATGGTTCTGTTGCATTTCATTTTTAATCTAAAGTTTTATCTTTGAAGTTTTATTTGGCCTCATATCAAGGAATACTTATGATAAATTTTACATAGTTGAGAGAGTTTTGATAGAGTTTTAGCCTTTCAAGTTTAATGCTAGACTTGATGTCTAGCATAAGTTCTAGAAATTAAATGTTTAGGATTTTTTGGTCCATGTCAAACTGTTGGAGATATTACACACTCACCTAGGTGATTATTTTCTTAAGGTTGATAGTCTAATGTTAATAATGCTTCGTTAGATGAGAATATTCTTTCTAGAGAATATTTCCCTACAAAATAGGGTGTTCCTCTTCAGTTCAAATTTAGTTACACTCAGTTAGACTAGTGAAAGTCACTCATACATGGAAACCTCAATTTTATCACCAGCAATTGCATGTGTTTTTCTCACTTCCACATGTGTGACTCAATTAACTGATGATTGCATGGATCAATTAACTAGCACTAGGTGGAATTTCACTTCAGTGTTTGTTAGTGAGTGTCTACATATATCTACATCACTACTATGGTGCATTATTTACTCATGTAACCTATATCTATTGTACATTATTCACTCTTTGAGTGTGGAATACAGTTAATACATTTTCTCTTTTCTCTCCAATTTTTCTCTTGTCTTCTATATTTTGCAAGTTATGTTCATTATTCTACTATCTAGATCCCTTGTGCATGTACTCACCACATTCTACATGGTATCCGAGCCCATATGCCACTAGCAAGGATCACCACCAACACTCTTTTGCATGCACTGAAGACAAGACAAAGAAGTAGGAAAGATGTAATCTATGTTTTACTCGTCGACAATACTTCTCACGCCTTATAACTATTTGAAGTAGAAAACAAAGATTCCAATTCTTATCAAAAGTATAGGCGTATACCAAATAACCATGTAAATGGAAGTAGAGCTTGATTCCTTCGATGAGAAAAATGGCTTCCTCAATAGACAAGATATGGCCATCGTGTATTTGCATGTATGTTTCTTCTTAACTTTTATATCAAGTATGTGATGAATCACAAGACTCAACTCCAAATGAACTATGGACTAGATTGGAAGTTCTATTTGGGAATAAGGAATATTGCATGCAAAATTTTGACGAGATAGATCCAATAGATAAGCCACTGGAAGATCAATCCTCTCAGTTTGAAGATCCCTCTACAAAGGTATCTACACAACTTTTTGTTTCATTCATTAAAGATCATGTTTACTCCATTTCAGATCTATTTTTTGAATTGCATATGGAATATATCATCCATGAATATCGGGATCCACATGCCAACACTTTTTCATGTGTCATTCATGCATCACAGGAGCCACATGCAGAGACTCCCATGCATGCATTTTAGGAGCCAAAAAGGGGTCTACACACATCAAATTCAATTTTGACATTGTTGGAGTAGAATTTGTAGAAGCAAATTGGATATTTGAATTACTCTCGAAAAAATACTCAATTTCAAGAAAAACAGAGTCCGGGAAGTGAAGTTATGAGCATTTTAAAATCAACAAATTTTCAACATTTTTTTGAAAATGGCCACACTATTTTCAAAGTTTCATTCAAACTTCACATGGATTTGGATCTTCTTCTTTAGAATAAGATAATGTGGATATATCTGGACATCTCACTGGTGCATCGACTTCATCAAATCCGTAAATAAATTTACATCTTCAACAAAATCTTCACTGAGCATAGGCTTGCACATTTGCAAGGTTTCGTTGGAATTAAGGACACAATTTCATAGCAAATGCTTTTGTTCCTTCTCATTTTTTGATGCATTGTACTTTGAAGGGGGGGGGGGGGGGGGNNNNGGTTCCAAAAATATTTTCCCTCTTTCCTCTATTTTTTTAGTATTTCCTTTTTAGATGCATTGTAAAATGGGTACTTAACATGGCCTTGGTTGTCGGGACTCATTCATCATTTACACCCTAGTAGTGTTCAGGGGGGGTGTTGGAGATATTACACATGCACCTAGGTAAATATTTTCCTAATGTTAATAGTCCAATGTTGATAACGCTTCCTTAGATGAGAATATTATCTCTAGAGCATATTCTGCTACAAAATATGGTGTTCCTATTTAGTTCAGAGTTAGTTACACTCAGTTATACTAGTGGAAGTCACTCAAGCATGAAAACCTCAGTTTTATCACCAACTATTTCATGTGTTTCTCTCACTTCCACACGTGTGACTCAGTTAACTAATGATTGCATGGATCAGTTAACTAGGACTAGGTGGAATGTTAGTTCAGTGTCTATGAGTAAGTGTCTAAATATATCTACATCACTACTATGGTCCATTAGTTACTCATGTATCCTATATCTATTGTACATTATTCACTCTTTGAGTGTGGAATACAATTAATACATTTTCTCATTCTTTTGTCTCCAATTTTTCTCTTGCCTTCTCTATTTTGCAACATGTGTTTGTTATTATGCTAGCTATATCTATTTTGTAGGTACTCACCACATTCTACACAAAATCCATGCTCCATGACATTGGTATTTTCCTTCTCCTACTGATATGCAAACATACAAGTGCTCACTCTACATAATTTTTCAATTGAGGATCATTTTTTGACGAATTATTTTCAGAAGGATTAAAGGGCATATGATTCCATATTAACCATGTTTTTAAACAATAATACATAACACACATGAACTCAAAATGGAATAAGAATATGAAAAGACAAGAGAGAGACAACCAATGTT
>ML785073.1:373920-392644 GCA_009831015.1 Picea engelmannii
GGGGGAGAGAGAATTAGAGAGGGGGAGAGGGAGAAATGTGGGAGAGAAAGGAGGAAAGAGGGACACAAGGAGAGAGGGGAAGAGGGGGAAGAAAGAGAAGGAGATGGAGAGAGAGAGGGGGGGGGAAGAGAGTGAGAGAGTGATAACGAGAGTGAGGTCAGAGAGAAAGATAGGAAGATAGAGGGAGGGTGGGAGAAGGGAGCACAGGGGCGGGAGAGAGAGAGAGAGAGAGAGAGAGAGAGAGAGAGAGAGAGAGAGAAATGATCTTGATGCTAATAACGTGTGTGCACTTTAGCAACATGCTCGTGTTTCTAAAGCATGCACACACTATTTGAACATGCTAGTGTTTCTAAAGCGCATGCAAGTTATTTGAATTTCAACTTTTTTTCGTGGGAGTGACAACTATAGCTTACGTGTTTGATGATTTGGTGGGATGGAAAACCTAGTGGTTTTGTTTGCAAATACATAAAAATGGAGGTTTTTATGAATTCCTCTCCATATCTTTGTTTTTCACGAATATGTTGACTTTGATCATTTTTAAATATATAAAATTAATATTATAAATTTCCAAAAAATACACCGCACAAGAACAACAAGTATACAAGTACTCAACACCTGCACGAACAAAAAAATATCATTTGAAATTCATTTTTCCTCATAATTCTGAAGTTAATGCATTCTTATCATTATTTTTGGAAGTTCAATTTTTTCATTCTAATTTTCAGTTTTAAGGCCCAAGAAATAACAAAAATTCTGAAAATAATTATTTATATTTCAAGACATAACTAGCTTATTTACCACAGTGAATGACTAACCATATATACTTCTATGCTTACATGCAGCAAAAACTTTGAAAGGAAGTGAAAAAAGAAAGAAAGTGATCCTTCCATGAAAAATGTCCAGGTCTAGTATTTTGATTTTAATTACAAATACTTCTATGCTAATTTATGATTTATTTCAACTAGAAAAAATGTTTGTAAATTAACTTTAAGTGATTTAAAACTTGTTTATTTCAACTAAAAAAAAATGGAAATGAACTTAAATTGACTTAAAACACAATTCGTCTACATCTGTTTAAGTTGTTTCAGTTTCAATTGAACCAACTTAAACTTTGAGTTTCAATTGAGCCAACTTAAAATTGGCTTCTATACAGCTGGAAAGGAAGTGGAAATGAACCATATGGCTTCTCTACACCTAACAATTTAATTTAAATTATTCTGAAACGCAACAATTTAATTTTATATTACCCCGGATGGGGTGACACGCGGAGAGGACAGCGAGGGGAGGTGGCAAGGGGAGGTGACGAGGGGAGGCAGGGGGCCTTTAATACCGGTCCTCCCCACACACTCCGCCATTCATTATGAGCGTCAGCTCAGCTTACCTCCGTAACATGATGCGATCCAGCACGAGCGCTCTTGGTCCGGCCAGCCAGAGCATTCAGCTCATGGCTTTAATGGCGTTCATTGCGATTTATCCACCCATCAACCTTCCCGGATGTTCCATTGTTGTCGAGCAGTTTCCTGTGCAGCAAGGCTGCCATTCGACTCTTGGCGACTTGCTTCCAACTCTTGGCGACTCGGCTCTAACTTTTGTCTTGGGCATGCCGCGACTGAGGGGGCGACCACGCAGGGGGGCGCGCTAGTATGCAGCTGCCTCCAGATGGAAACGACACCGAGAGTTCCAAACCACAGTCACTCTAGCTAGACAGCGTCGCTGGCATGCAATTCGAGCAGCAGCTTCACCTCTGGGCACGACTTTGGTAGAATATTCGAGCATTCAGCTTCCAGAGGATTTTTCGGAATCACAATTGGTTACCTTCCCGGATGATTGGGACCCCCTTACCCCCTCCTTTCATTCTAGAACTGCTCCCTGCGGTAGAACCTCCTCTGACTCTCGCGTAAAAGCTCCCTCGGACCCCGGCACCGGAACCTGCATCATAGAGGAGGAGCACTGGAAGGACGAGGGTGCAGCCAAGGACACTGGTGCAGCCACGGAGGTAGGACGTCTGAACAGCGATGATAAGCAGGAGAGGCAGCCCTCGCCACCTCCCTTTCTCCCGGAGCAGCTGCAGCTCATATTTGAGGTGAGAAGTTTGGTTGAAGACAAAATCTTCAGAGCGGTCTGTGCAAGCCAACGCCTCGACATGATTTATGCAGCTTATTCCAGCGACATGCCCAAGCACCTCTGTCCTACCTGCGCACAGCCTTTTGCAATTCCAGTTCGGGCTACAGAACCGACGGACGACAAGGCGAAGGATGGCAAGGCGAGCACTGGTTAACAGGTCATAAAGCTTGATTGTTTTTTATGTTTGCTTCTGTAGTCTCTCAGGATGACAGTCCTCTAGGTGTCAGTCTGGTTAGCCTTAGTAACTATATTATCAATCCACTGTTAGTACTGAACACTCCCCCTGGTTTCCTACGGGCAGGGCGGCTCTATGTTATATCTCTTTTTTGGTCATGTTACAGTAAGACAGCCAGGTGTCCTGGTTTCCTTCACAGGTGGGACACCTGGCTCCTATGTGTCATGTATCCTCCTTTTTTGATGAAGCTCTAATATGAAAGGTCCCACTTTTTACTTAAAAAAAAAACAATTTAATTTTATATTTTGAGAAATTTCATTGTTTTTTTATTTTTTTTAAATTCCATTATTTAGTAATCCCCAATAGCAACTATGATATTTTTATCAATTAAATTGCATTATTTTTTATTTTTCAAAATTGAGTTAATTTGTAATCTGCTACAGCAGCTATGGTATTTGAGATCATAAACACGAATATTCTCTGAAACATATTTTATATCATGTCAGGAAGAGAAATCGCTGGAGAATAAAACAAATGTTCGCTCCACCTAAAATGCCAGCTCCAATCAGTTTTAATTCCAAGGATTTGGCTTCGGGTGGAGTGTTTTAAAACTAAGAAAATGTTGAAAAAATAATCCAACAATTTTAATGGCAAGGATTTGGCAGCTCCAATCAGTTTTAATTGCAAGGATTTGGCTTCGGGTGGAGTGTTTTAAAACTAAGAAAATGTTGAAAAAATAATCCATCAGTTTTAATGGCAAGGATTTGGCTTCTGTTATGATTTTTTTTTTAATAAGAAAATGTTGAAAACTTTATTTTTTCAATTATAAAAGCTGAGTAGAATGTCTCTGTCCACATGCATACCCTTCTTTACTTGTATAACTGGTTAAATGCATACCCTTGTTTCCTTGTATAACTGGTTAGTACCTTTTTTTTTTTAAAACTGATCTTTTATTTTTTGTAAACTATGAATGAATCAGTCTCAAACACTACTTACAGATATATATCAACATCAACTTCAAAACCAACCAATCTTCTATTACAGCAGTTTTTGAACTGCATGAAATTAAACCAAATCTATCAGATTTCAAATGTAGGAATTTGAACGTAAACTATCATGAAAATGTATTTTCTATTTAAAATGCTTTTTAGAATCATATTAATAATAATAAATAATAATCTATTTTTATTTTAAGATTACTGCCAAAACAACACACTAAATTGGTGTATGAAACCCCCTTATTTTATTACATTCTATATATATGCTTCTCTAACTGCGATCATATTATTAAAAAAGTGTGAATTAATTCTTATATATATATATATATATATATATATATATATATATATATATATATATATATATATATTAAAGAGTATATGAGAACAATGCAATTCAATATGTAACATTTAGATTTAGTATTAAAACAAAAGAAAGGATGTGAGGGTTTTAGAGGAGTAGTCAAGAAGGATGCACGGTAAAATTACATAATGGGTTCTAAGGAGGAAGTTGTGGAGTATTTTGATGATCCATTGGAGGGTCAATCAATTTCATCCAACCCTAGTTTAGGTTGTTTGGATGTTATGTAGGAGTCTGGTAGGGTATATCAAAAGGGTTCTAGGTCATCAGAGGAGGACACCATGGTGATGTTAGTTGATATGGTGTAATAGTTGATGGAAAAGAGTGTTGGGACCTCAAGCCATGTGGAGGAAGGAGTGCAGGGTCTCTTCAATGATCATTCCAATGCTCATAATTACATCAATGGTTCACCTCACACCAGGAGTTATGAACCAAATCGTGCAAATCCATCAACACTAAATTCTTGGTTAGATAAGGATGGTACTTTATTTCACACAAGGTATAATACCATAATCCCATTGAATGAGGTCTATAATGAGGTTGATTTCCTATGGAGTTGTACAGTCAAATGAGAGGAAAGTTTTTCATGTTTTAATTTTGTTGTCAATATGTTTCACTTGAATATCTTGAGTGGAGCCCCGTCCTTTGATTCAGAGGTGGTTGGGTTATAGTCACATGAGTGGTTAAGAAAACCCAGGAAGCAATTAGTCTAAAATTCGACAGTAAAACCAAACTTAATAAAATCATGGAGATGGGGGATTAGGCATTGGTAGGACATTTTCCTAGAAAGAGAATGAGTAGCGAGGAGTTGAAGAACTAGAACAAGATCAACTTCAAGCCAAAGGTGGGGGTGTCTCCACATGCCCTAATTTTGGTAAGAGGATGGTTGGTTTGGGTGTTTATGATGGCTAATGAAGTAGAAATATTATTGTACTAACATTGGAAACATGTATATCAATAATTATTCTTAAAGAAATGGCATATCGAGTTTGATCTTGAGCTAACTATTGTGGAAATTATCTTGGTATGGGATCAAATTCTAGGGTTTCCATTGGTTTAGTGGTATGATGAGGTTTTAAAAAAATTTGGTAATGCATTAGGTATCTTTTTTGAAGCCGGATTGTCATTCTTAGAGACTAAGAACTATGGAATGACTCATATCCTCATAGGGTTGGAGGTGAGTGTGTGTCTACAAGAATGATGGATATTATAAGGAGAGTTGATATTTATATCTTAAACTGGACTATGAATGGTTACCATTTAACTGTGTATGATGTCACTATTATGGGCACCTTGTTGCAGAATGTAATTACCCAATTATGAAAAAGAATTGGGCTCCGAAAAAACATCTGGTAGGTCTTGAGATAATGGAGCTAAGAATAATCCAAATTATGAACAATAAAGAGGATGTAGGCATGGCCTTTGTAAAAAATCCCTAGCAGTAGATTTTAAAAATTAATACGTTGGTTAGTTCAAGGAACCTAACCTAAATGCAGCCAATGACAACATGGAGAACAAGGAAAATTTGGGTAAGACTCATGAGTCTTAGTATCTAAATAAAAGTATTTCTTTGGACAAATAAAAATTGGGACTTGTGTAACCGAGGTTGGATCCAAACAACCACAATAAATGAGTGGTTAAAATATTCTTAGCTTTTTGGGTATAAAAAACCCCCAGCTCACTACCTCTCATACCTATTCCTGGAAATGTAGAAATTTTGGATGTTGGTCAAGCTCTAGAAATATCCTATGAAAATCCTAATGTATGTTTCATTCTATATGGAAAGGATATCCGAAATCCCAATAATTTGGAACCAATGAAGTATAATTTAAGGTCTAGAAGAAACTGCACTCTCAATTTTCTAGGAAAGGTAGCAGGGGGATTAGTTTTTTCTTAAGATAAAGTCCCCATATCAAATAAAAATTGAAGGACATCATTCATTTATATGGACACAAAAAACTCATATTTAGAAATCAAGTGTGGGAAACAACCATTCTTAATAAGGGATCTTACAGAAAAATTCCTCGTACAAGGTTTCCAAATGATTTTTTTGATCCTAAATTGCGAAGGGATGGAAAACCCCTCAAATAAGTTCACTTTAAAGAGATTATTTGATAATACTAAACCTTCTATTAATCTTCTGCTAGATACAATGAGAAATGGGGAGAAAATCACTCTAGAACTCTCTAAACTATTTATTGAATGGGAATTTTGTTTTATATATGTCAATTGGAGATCAAGAGGGACTGTGACTGGATGGAAAAAATGATTCTTTACCCTCACTAAATCTTGGGCATTTTCTACAGGACTAGGGACCTCCTTTTTCGCTTTGGAATTGGGGAAATATATTGTAATGCTGAAAGTTTATGGTCCTTACATGGACAAGGTGGTCTACTGGGATAGATTTTTCAAGATGCATAGTATTGAAAATTGTTTGGTTGTGAGAGGGAGAAGCATGGAATTCACCTCAATAGATTTAGAATTTTGGGGCTTGAAAAAACAGTTTGAATCTCTCTTTGGTTATTTTATTATAAAATTTCAAGAAATTGGTCTTTTGAATATTGAACTAGCTAAACTATCTCTCAGCTAGAGAAATAAGAGAGTTAGGGAATCCAAAATTGCTAAGAGAATTGATTAGTTTTTAATATCTAAATTCTTCATAGATGAAGTAGTTAGGATTAAATAATGGGTCATCACTAGGGAGGATTCAAATCATAATATTGTGGTGTTAGAAGTGGCACCCACCAATCCCTTTAAAATAAATCCAAAATCGTTGAAGATGGAGGCGTTTGTGGGGAAAATAAAAGTTGTTTGGAAACCTGATAATGGTAATTTAAGATAATATTATCCCATTCAATTTCACCAAGACTTAAAGGAATCCAAAAGGGTAGTTGTCAAATGGGAAAGGGATAAAAAGTATAGAGATGATAGGGTTCTCGAAGAAGTAGAGGAAGCCTCGGAGGTACTCTACAACAATGAAGGTTTAGGGTTTATAAGTGAGGAATATAAAATTGAACTCAAGCTACTAGAAGAGAAAAAGGAGGAATATTCCTTTGCAAAAGGGAAAATGAATGGATACTCAAGAGTATATAATGATTGTTACAAATTGGATATGATAATACAAAATTCTTTCATAGGTATGCAAACTATATAAGGAATATTAATTCTATTGCAAAATTGATAAGGGAGACGGGGCAACAAACTTCAAGGACATGGAATCTAAAGGAGTAAATCATTTATCCTTCCTTTTAAAAGAAGGAATCCATGATACAATAGTAGAAATGATTAGGATATCAAAATCCTCCCTATATTCATCAATAAAGAAGACAATAAAGCCTTAATTATGGAATTTGGGAAAGACAAATTGTATCAGATAGTATATAGTTTTTAAAGGGACAAAAGTTTTGGGATTAATGGTCTACCTATGGAATTATTCTGGCACTATTATAAATTTAAAGAGGAATATTTATGAAGAGTGGTGGAGACTACAAGAAGACAAGGAAAAATGATGGGAGCCTTCAATAAAACATTCATAGCATTGATTCCTCAAGAAGAGAATCCTACAAACTTTGAGAAATTTAGACACATCTCTTTATGCAATGTCATATACACAATTATCTCAAAGGTAGTTGTTAGAATGTTGAAAAGTGTTCTCTCAAATGGAATATCTAGAGAACAGTTTGTTTTCTTAGATGGAAGAAAAATACATGAGGTAGTTCTAATATCCCATGATTGCATACATTCAATCAAATTCAGGAACCAAATATCGATGGTGATGAAAGTGTACCTGTCCAAATATTATGATAGGGTAAGTTGGTTGTAGGTTAGAGTAATTCTAATTCATTCAGGCTTATGTCATGAATTCATTTTTTGGGTAATGAATTTCATTTCATTAGTGTCTTTTGTTGTGTTATTAAATGGATAAGCAACCCCATTCTTTATATCAGGGAGGGGCCTTAGACAAGGACTCCCCCTATCCCTTGTTATATTTATTTTAATAGATGAATGCTTAAGTATGCTACTTAAAGAGGTAGAAATGGATGGCAGTATTAAAGGGGTACCTATTGGAGAATCATGTAATATCACACATCTACTGTTTGTAGATGATATATTATTTTTTTGTGAAGGAATTAAATGTGTCATTGAGAAATTCAAGGGTATCATGGATTTATTTTTTAAATCAATTGAATGGTAATTAACATGGAAAAATCCATGATGAATTTATGGGGGATATCTGAGTAGGAAAATTTCTATATTACTCACCTATTTCCCTTTAAGATGGCTGGTCTAGAAGAAATTCTGAAGTATCTGCATTTATTTTTTAAGACAAATTATTATAAAAAATGTGTCTGGAAATGGACGATAGCTAAAGTAGAGAAGAAATTAAACACTTGATTCAATAGATGGTTATTGAGGGGAGGTTGATTTGTTTTGGTAAAAGAAATTATGGAAGCAATGCTAGTCTACCAAATATCAATTTCCTAGGTCCCAAAAGGGTTTTTTGGAAACCATTAGGAAACTTTTCTACAAGTTTATCTCGTGTAGATACCAAAAAAATAAAGGATTGGCATTGGAATCAAGGAAAAAGTTGGCATTACCAAAATCCATTAAAAGATGGTGCCTCAAAAATCCATTTCTCAAAGGATCTTGCTATAAAAACTATATGGAGTCCAACTCAAGGAACAAGAGCTAAGTATATATCCCCTAATATACTAAAGGATTGAAATATAAATCCCCTAAAACAACTTAATAATTCCTCAATAATATGGACAACTATTATCTATGCTTTCCACCTGGCTAGAAACTACTTAGTTTGGTAAATTTGGTCACCCTGATGTGGGGAGAAACAGTATGCAAAAAATTCATTATCATATGGTTTAGGAGTTAAGGAACAAAGGATATTCTAATCTTCGATATGTTACAACAAGGCAATGTCCACTACTTGGCAGCAATAGTGGCCAACATGTGATGAAATTGGATTGGGAACAAAGTATGTAGACGAATGGAAAATGTACAAGACATCCTAATAGAAAACAATGTTAGGCCCAAAGAAGACGAGGAATAGGTGATTTGGTCATTGAATCTAATTGTGGTTTATGTTCCCATAATAGGATACAAAGCACTAGCAAAAGAAGTAATAGATGACTAACATATCTGGTGGTGGAAAATTATTTGGTAATGAAAATGCCCAACAAAAAAAAATATTTTTATGTTATTGAATTTACACAACAAGGCTCTTGCATTCCATGTTTTTAGAAGAACTTTATAGGGCTAGGATGGTGTTGTCATTGTCACCGAGTAGAAGAATCTATATATCAAATCATACTAGAATTCACAAATTCTAAGGAGGTATATGAAGAGGTGGAAAGGTTGATATAGATTGGGATTCTATGGGAAGGAGCAATTCTTGAAGAATCCTTCAGAACTTGGTGTATCATAAAATAGACTTAAAGGATCAGAGAATTACTGATTATATTTTATGTAACAACCCTAATTAATTATTTAATTATCATGGTTGTTAAATTAAATTTAATTAATTATTAAAATAAATTCATCGAGTCTTTTATTATAATATTATTAAATCAGTAGGTGAAGTAATTAATGGGGAGGGGGGGATAAGGTTGTTGAGTAATTAATGGGGGGATAAGGTAGTTGGGGAATTGAATGAGGGAAAGGGATTCGAGGGAGGAGGATAAGGAAGAGGGGAGAGGACTTGGAGAGGGGTATATTGTTTTTTAGGAGAAATTGGGGGAAGAAGAAGGAGCAAAAAATTATGAAAGGAGGAGAATATTGGAGAACAAATTGGTTTATTAGGGAACTCTCATAGGGAAACTATTGTTGCTAGTATTTTTGGGCTCAGGGGCCCGAAAAACGTAAGGATTCCTGGAGATAGGGAGTCACATAGGTTGTTCCTAGTTGGTTGGGAGGTTAATATTCAGTTTGGGGCAGTTTGGGCAAGAGCGAGGACAATCAGAAAAGGGGCTAAATAAACTAATCTACATGTTGATGTACGTATTTTATTCATTTTACTAATTGATTTGTTGTTATTATGTCATTATTATGTTGTTGTTTTTATACTTCATGGTATAAACAAAATCATGAAAGGAAAACCTTGAACTAAATTGAATTTATTTCAGTAGAAGATTAGTAGATATTTATTTATTTTGAGGGTCTGTATGGAAGGCCTTACAAATGGTATTATATCCAGGTTTCAAAACTAAAACCTGAGCTTGACCACCCACGTAACTGCAAAATCTGTTCCCAAACCCCTAACCTACAGCCTAGAGACCCTTTATTTACAGGCCATAAAACCTATGGAGACTACCCAGATAGTCTTGAAAACCCAAACAAACAGTCTTTTCTATAGACTGTTTGTAGATTCATAAAGGAGCTTTCCAAGTCCAAATTCTAACTCATAAAGAAATGAGGAGAATTTCTAAAATCATGTACTTCAGACTGATAGAACTAAAATGTGTTTCTATTTGTTTAACTTGTTGTTGCATGATGAGTTGCATAAGTTATATTAAAAAAAAACAAAAACACATTAATATATACAAAAAAATCAAAAAACAAAAAAGCCAATTCTACAACGAACCGAGCACTAAGGAAATTCAAATTCAGTGCACACTCGCATAAGGCACTAAGGAGAAATATCATGGGTCAAGCATGGTCCATAATGCATCATAGAACCCTAATCTATGTGGAACCAAGGGCACAATCATCCAACCAAGACCACAACTTATGCCAACACAAGTCAACACCCAAGCTCAACCCATGAGGAGTGTTCCTTTTCCATAGCATTCAAACAAAGTGCTAAGGGTGAAGCCACGAAGGAGTGTGGTAAGTGTACCAAGTGCCCAAGACCAAATTCCAAGCCTGAGGTCGAGTCACAGGTAGTTTCCTATGGTAAACTGAGGACCAAGACCAATCGTCCAATCACCCAAGCCACAAGGGGATTGCACGTCCACCAGGAAAAGGAAAGTGCCCAAGCCTGAGTACAACTGTGGAGCACCAAGAAAAGTACCTAGTGGGAAGCCCACAGGTACACATCTTGTGCACAACTCGTCCGTGTAACAATACATAGACCAAAAATAATAGGTTGTGCACCCAATCTCTAATAATACAACTAAGAACTGAGTCATAAGGCCAAAATCGAGAGCCAAGGAACAATAATAACGCCCATAGAAGGCCTTACAAATTAGGTCGATATTGGCTCTATACTTGTAACACCAAGCCAGTTCCTGCATCAAGTGTCAAATTCCATGAACCAATTCCTACCCAAGCCAATACAACACGCGAGTCATCAAGTGCAAGTCAAAAGGAAGAAACCCACATGCCAAATCAGTGTTGAAGATCAAGCACACACAAGGTCCCGAGGAAAGAGTGCTCAAAAGAATAAAGGCCATTGCACTACTGAAGGGAGGATCCCATGCAGGATCCAAATAGGGTGCATGTAGTGCAACGCACACCATTTCCAGCGTAAGAAACAACAACACGAGCTTCCAAAGACGATCACACATAGGCCAAGTGCCAGGGAGGAGCCCACGATGGCCTATGTTAAATATAGAGATTATGGCTCAACCAGACTGCGCTCAACCAAAAAAGGGATAGGCTAGAATCGAGGCCATAGTTGTGCCTTTGGATGGTTGGCCATGAAATCGAGGCCATCCCTCGAACCCTCATTTGTGCAGAGGAACAGATGGGGCAGAATGATGTGTGTTGTTTGAAGGGTAGGGTTTGAACAAAGTGATTGCGAGGGGGAACATGGGCCTTAGGCAAGGTCCCACGATGCCCAAGTTTATTCAAAACTTTTTTTTATAATATAGTTAAAATATATATATGTATTTAATTAATTAAAAAAAGTAACATAAATCAATTTGTTTATTTTGTTTTAAAAATATATATAATTTTTAATTATTTAATTAATATATATATTTTTTTATTTAATTGTTTTAAATAATATAAAAATTCCTATAGAAACTAAAAATAATTTTATATTAAAATAATTTGAATATAAAGTTAAAATTTAAAGTTTATTTATTTTTAATTATTAATACTTTAAAATTTATTTATTTAAAACTTTTGTAAACCATTAAATTTTAAAATGTTAATAATGAATTACGAATTAATAATGAATTACGAATTAATTATATAGCTACATAATTGATTAAATTATGGTTAAATATATATAGATATATTAGGTGTTTTATAATTAAAAATATGATGGGTGATTAATATGAGTGGTGCATGTTAATAGGTTGAAGGGTTAGGTGCCTTATCAAATAGGTAAGTAATATTAATTGATGAGTGCCCCACGACGTTATCTTACCTAGCAATACAAGAGGGTTAGCAACTTACCTGAACAAATTATCAAGATTAGAGGCTTTCGACCTCGACCTTTATCCACTTACCCTAAAGAGAGTAATGTCTGTTTATAGACAAGTAAAAAAAAACTTACGCCTAACCCTATGTTTGCAAGTATAAGTTTCAGCAAATGGGGAATGCCTTAAACTCTTCTCTGATAAGCATTTGGTTTGATGTAGATTCAGTTATTCAATATGGTTAGGACTCATGGAAATCGAGGCCAAGGGGCATCATCGCAAGCACCACCAATGTCGAAATGACCACCATCATCGCCTGAATTAGATCTCATTTTGTTCTCCTTATAGGATATTAATGAGACATTAAAGGGATGCCAAGCAATAGATGTTGAAATGGAATCCCCACCATCTGGATTGGGTAACCCTGAACCATTGAGGGACCTAGAGGGAGGGCCTCCACCAGGGGACAACACCAGAGAGCTACAAAATATCAAACACCCAGGCTGGAGGTCATGCAAGTGAACGTTCAAAGGCATGGTTAGAAGGAATGATGCAATGTTTTGCCTTAATATACTATGCGTCCATGTCAAAGGAAAAGATAGTGATCTTTTAGTTGAGGGAAAATTCATTGAACTAGTGGGGTAACCTAGAGAGGCAGTTGCACCTTACACCAGACACCGTCTCATGGGATCTTTTTGATGAAAGGTTCTAGATGAAATATTTTCCTGCATACTACGAGGAACAAAAGGTAGGAGAATTCCATGCTCTAGTTCAGGGAAACAGGACCATGGTTTGAAATAGAGTCGCACCTAGAGCAATTACTATTGGTATTTCAATGGCAGCAACTGTAGAATCCCACTCATCACCAACAACGCAGGTAGGTCCACGACCTTCTTAGGGAGAAGCAAGTAGGGTCAGGGGCTGCAAGGGAAGGAACTCATTTCGGAGGCCTTCACAGGGAAGAACTGAGGTTCCACCCCAGGTTAGTTTTTATGGGTGTGGAGGACCTCATTAACAATGTGATTCTCCAGAGTCACAGGCAGGCTTTGTGAATAGATAAGGAAAGGTCCCTATGGGAAGAACAAGTAGTATCCACTTGATTTATGCAGCGATTAATAACTGCGATGAAGAACATAAATGCACGATGGTGGAGTTGTTAGGTACGATAAATCATGTCAGTGTTAAAAATTTATTTCATTATGGTGCTACAGATAGTTTCATTTCACCTTGTGAATTAGAAAAGTGTTGGTTGGCATCCTACGAGAATGATGAATTTAAACAAGTGGAGATGGATTCGGGGGAAAAACAAGCGATAGGACTTAGAATTGATAATTTCCTAGTAGACCTAGGAGTGTGTACTACTAAGTTGAAGGTGTATGCCACTACTCTCGGGACGTATGACCTAATCATTGGAATGGACTGGTTAGAATCCCATCGATCTATGGTAGATTTTTTCGCAAAAAGGGTGCTTTGTATTGACAATGAAGGAAGGTTGGTAGAGATCCATGGTGTACGAAGGAAGGTGTCTCTATGCTTTATCTCAACCATGGAGGTTAAACGGTGCATGAGGCAAGGTTGTCAATTATATGTAGTGGAAGCAGTCAATGAAGGGAAAGGACCCTCCTTGGATCAATATCTAGTATTGTAAGAGTTTAATAATAATTTTCTAAAAGAGTTATTAGGGTTACCTCCTAAGAGGGAGATTGATTTTACCATTGATCTAAAACCTGGTGCGGAGCCAATTTCCAAGACACTGTATAGGATGACGGCACCGAAACTTTGTGAGTTGTAGATGCAGTTGAAGGAACTACTTGACTTAGGGATAATAAGCCCTAGTGTTTCACGTTGGGGTGAACCAATAATTTTTGTCAAGAAAAAAGATGGTTCCTTACGAATGTGTATAGATTACAGGGACTTGAAATGTGCTATAGTGAAAAATAGGTACCCAATTCCACGGATAGATGATCTCTTTGACCAAATCAAAGGAGCAATAGTTTTCTCAAAAATTGATTTACGATCAGGGTATCACCAGTTAAGGATTAAGGAATGATATATTCCTAAAAATGCATCTCGAACTTGGTTTGGGCATTACAAGATCATTGTAGTACATTTTGGTTTGACCAATGCACTAGCAGTATTCATGAGCCTTGTGAATGGTGTATTCAAAAAGTACTTAGACCTCTTTGTACATGTCTTTCTGGATGATTTCCTCATCTATTCCAAGAACTAAAGAGAACATGAGGAACACTTGTGACTTGTGTTGTCATGCCTTAGAGAGAAAACAATGTATGGTAAGTTGTCGAAGTGTTCTTTCTTCCAGAAAGGAATTCATATTTAGGTCATATCATTTCCAGTGAAGGAATATATGTGGATCTAGAAAAGGTAAAGGCCATTATCAAATGGCCAGTGTTGAAAAATTCTCATGAGGTGAGAAGCTTCATGGGGCTAGCTAGTTATTATCGGAGGTTTGTGGAAGGGTTCTCTAAAATAACAGAACCCATCACCACCTTGCAGTGCAAGGGGGTCAGGTATGAATGGAAAAAATAATGCCATGTTGCATTCATCAAGATTAATAGGTTACTAACTAGTGTACCAATTCTACAAGTGTCGGATATGGAAAAAGAATTCACATTCTGCATGGATGCCTCGAAGAAAGGTTTGGGGGCGTGATAATGTAGGATGGGGGAGTGATAACACATGCATCAAGAAAGTTGAAGCAACATGAGGAGATTTATGCTACTCATGATTTAGAGTTTGAAGCTGTAATGCTAGATTTGATTCTTTGGAGGCATTATATAGTGGGGAGAATATTTGAGCTCAAAACGGATCATGAAATATTAAAGCATCTATTCACTCAAAGGGATATCAATGCCAGGCAGAGGCGGTGGAGTGATTTTATGAGAGTATACTATTTTGGAATTTTGTAGATTAAGGGAAAGGAGAAAGTGGTCATGGATGTTTTGAGTAGAAGACCACGTGTCTTCTCCTTGGTACCCTTAAAAGTTAATCCAAGGGAGTGTGTGTTGGGGAAATTTCTTGGGGATAGTTTGTATTTAAAGGTTACTTCAACCCTCCAGAGCGGGAGGCAATTAGATCCAAAGTATGAAGGATATATCCTGGAAGCATATGGATTATTAAGATATCAATGAAGGATGTACATCCCCCAATATGGGGATATTCGAAGCATCATACTGATGGAATCCCATAGAGAACTTTATTGTGCACATCCCGGTGTGAAAAAAATGTACGTAGACATGAAGAAGTTTTTCTTTTGGGTAGGCATGAAGCGTGATGTAGTCCATTTTTTCTCCTGGAATCTCAACAACTGAAGGTTGGCCACCACCACTCGGCAGGACTTCTACAACCGCCTGATGTTCCTATGTCCAAGTGGGAATTCATTTCTAGGGATTTTGTTGTGGGATTGCCACTCACATCGCACAGAGACAATGCCATTATTATGATAGTTGATAAGTTGACCAAGAGTGCTCATTTATTCTGTTTATAGACACTTATGATGTCACTCATGTGGAACACATGTTTATAACTGAGGTCATATGTCTGCATGGGTTACCCAAGAAGATCATTTCAGATAGGGACTCCCGATTCACATCTAGGTTTTGGAAAATTTTACAGTCAGCGTTGGGAACTCAGTTGAACTTAAGAAGAACATATCATCCCAGAACATATGGGAAAACTAAGAGAGTAAATCAGGTTATGGAAGACATGCTTAGGATATATGTTATGGATAATTAAACCCATTGGGAGAAGTACCTACCTTTGGTAGAGTTCACCTACAATAACAATTTTCATAGCTCCATTGGAATGACACCCTATGAAGCTTTGTATGGAATGCCATATGGAACACCATTGAGTTGGGAAAGGTTGGAAGATCGAGTGACAGTTGGGATAGAATTGATTCAGGAGATGGAGGAATAGGTGATTGACATTTGCAACGACTAAAGGAAGCACATGATAGACATAAAAGTTATGTTGAAGCACATACGACTGATCGAAGTTATAAAGTGGGAGATAAAGTTTTCATTCGTATCATGCCTAATAAGAGTACCATTTAGTTCGAGAAGGGAACAAAGTTGTTGCCTCTATTTATAGGATCGTTAAAAATCCAAGAGAGAATTGGACCCATTGCCTATCATCTCGTACTTCCACCCCACTTACATAAAACTAATAATGTTTTTCATGTATTTTTTCTACGTCATTATGTTGCTCACAAATCTCATAAACTGAATTAGAAGGAATTGTAGGTATTAGACACAATAACCCTCTTGGTCGAACTGTTACGCATATTGGACTATAGGGTTCGACAACTCAAGAACCGTTTGGTAGAGCAAGTTAAGGTCCAGACGGACAAGTATATCCCAGGATATGCTACTTGGAGGATGTAGAGACCTTACGAAGAGATCATCCCTCACCTTTTTTACCACTTCATGAATATGTTTTCGAAAGGTTGGGTGTATGTTTTCAGAAGGTTTATAACTAGCTCAGAGTCCCCATGCACTATTTTCCTCTTTATACCCAATTCTTTTAAAACCTTCAGGCCCAAGATCTGTGCCTCATACTCAGCTGTGTTATTTTTACAGTCGAAAGAAAGCTTGTATGAGCAGAGTTTTGTGCCCACCTTGGGAGGAATTTTCCACACATTGGCCCCTATCCCTTCTTTGCTGACAACATCGTCAAAACTCATGTTCCACATCTTGTTATGCGCGTGGTTCTTCAGATCAGAACACTTTGTTTCTCATTGCACGACTTTATTATCGACGGTCATGACAGTTGTCGGCTCTTCCTCTTCAAAACTCGGGTCATTATAGAATATGGAGGGGCCGACCTAAGTGTCAATAGAGTAAATAGGATGGTTATTGGGTTGCATCTTAATACTTACCATGTACTTCATAATTTCTTCTCTGTATAACCGTCTCTTCTGGCCAAATACAGGAATGGTGGTGTAAGACATGTCCATTTGCAGAGTTCCCTTTAATTTCGCAGCCCACGGCCTGGATAACAACATGCTAAACTTAGGGGGTATATCGTCCATGACCATGTCCATGACCATGTTCTTTGAAGGAGTTTGGGCCAGCGACACGACCAAGTCTTTGATGAGAGCCAAACATTTGACTTTCCTTGAATCGAAAGAAAAGAGGTTCTTATAGGGCCTGGTGATGTCCAAACCCAACTCATCCATAATCACCTTTAGCATGAGGTTGTGCGACACACCTGAATCCAACATGGTGTTATACAGAGTCATGTCATGGACCTTGAGATTGACATAGAATGGGGTAACGTCCTCAGTATCACTTGTATCCTCTACATGTAAACCAAATAATATAGCAACGTGATCGTCCTAGACGTTCAAAGTGTCGAGGGTTTCTCCCATTTTTAGCATTTTAATAATTTTCTCCCAATACTCACCCTTTTTGATAAGTTCGTTGAATGGGACAAAGATTTTGATCTTGGCCATTTCATTATCAAATTTAAAGGGGGGAGAGACCTTTTCTACCTCTTTGCCATGCGTTTTCCAGCTTGTCTCTGGTACTCTCTTCGGGGCCTCGTACTTTGACATTGTATTTTCAGCTGCATCCTTGGTTGGGTTGTCTAGTTTCGAGTAGCTTCAGGAAGGGGAATCCATCGGAGGTTGCCTTATGGGATTTGTCTGCTGAGGTTCGGTAGGTGCCTTCTTGCTCCTAAGGTCGTATTGTTTCTAAAATTGCATGATGGCATTGTGATAACCTTTCTTGAATTCTTCTATTTCCCAGGAGAGTGTGTCATCCATCTCCAACATAATATTGTCATTTTTTCTCATGTACTGATCATGTTCTCCCTTCATCAAAAACATGTATGTGTCCTTTTCATCGCAACAATGAATTTGGTCTTAGAACATTTGATCGAAATCCACGTCTGCGTAATTATTTTGGAAATGAGGCCTTGTTTGTTGGTCACCCTGGTCTCTCTGCTCCCTTTGTATGATCGAAGGGACCTGACCCCTTATGAGGTTCTGATTTATGGACTAAGTGTCATGTTGTTGTCAGGTGGAAGGTCCATTTCCCATGGATATTCTTTCCATCGGTTTCTCCATTGTCTTGATCATCAAGTCATCCAAGGACCGAGACGTCGATGGTTGTGAATCCCCTTTGGGTTTCTTATCGCCTTTGTTGAATATATGTTTGATCTTCCTCGACACCATCAGGTTTACCTCAATTTCAATTGCATCGCTCATCATGGCATATAGATTTGTTGATATTCTTTATCTCAACAACAAGTAAAAATTACTATCGAAGGAATCAGTGTATCACAGTTGTGCAACCCTGTGAAGTGATTGGACTTCTATGGGAATTGAGTTGTAAACCCTCATAAAACAGGTTGAGAATTATTGTACCATCTCCTCCGGTGCCTTCTTCATGTTATTATACTGCGTCAACAGATGAAACAAGTTCTTCTTGTCTCCCAATCTATTAATGAAAGACGTTTCGAATGCAACAAAGTCTTTAATTCTTGTTGCTGGGAGGGATTTGAACCACTTCCTCACCTCCTGATCCAGGTGGATATCGGTGGCCACCCACCTTCTCCAACTGGCCCAACGAGCTATCATACGCCTAAAACGGAGATCGTATGCAAAAGTTACGACCCCGGGAAGTTGATGCACCAACTTACCCAAACGGGGCCCACATGACTTTTGGCGCTTCATCTCCTAGGGTTAGGTTTTTGGATGTCTAGGACTTTTGGCATTCCTGTT
>ML785073.1:392893-426533 GCA_009831015.1 Picea engelmannii
ACCATTCCAGCAAGCTTGTTTCCGCTGCATTTTTTACAGTTTCAGCTTATTTCGTTATTTAATAGAAAACCAGTTTTACTGTATCTCTGTTATTTTCGTGTTAAGCACCTATTAATAATCTGTATTCATTTCGTTCTGCTCATAAAATCCGGATCACCTCCCCCGAAAGACTCTGTACAAAAAACCTCATTTTCACGTCTGCAAAGTATACCTCCTCTAGGTCGACGAAATCATTGAACCAATCCAGATGCATTTGGGCTGAAACGTTCCCTTCAGCATCGTAGAGCTTGATCCTCTAGTTGTATTTCTAGGGAAAATCATGCAGTTGGGCTGGAAGAAAGAGGGGGGCGAATCTGGCGGCCATGGCTCTAGGAGAGTTATGGATTTGAAGGATGTTCTTAGGTATCAGAGTTTGAAACCTCTTATGGTCGAATACTATATCGTCCAAACTGGTTTTTGACTTAGACCTGAATAAGGTTTGCTCAAATAGAACGTCAAACTTGAGGTCGTCAATGCTTTGTGTGTCATCTTTGGGTAAGGACAGACTTCTATCCAAGTAATAGAATGGGTCTGACGCTTGCTCCCTAGTCCCGTGCAAAAGCTTCTCAGGATCTCACATAGGCTTTAAAGGGTTTGGGTCAGGATTTTCTCTAGTATAGATCGTGTTCAGAGCCAGGGTTCCTGAATCACGCTACTTTTTTCTTCTAGTCTTTTGGCTGGAGTCACAAGGGTAAAGGTTTCAGCCAATGTATATGTTTTTCCCTCTGTTACCCTTAGGGGTCAAAACTATAACGTTAGTCATTCTCCCAGGGAAAATTTATTCAATTATGTCCCCGACAACAATGCCATAATGTTAGCACTCTATAAACTTCGTTCGACTGAGAAGCGAATGACATAAGAAACCTACAAACCGACTTTGAGACCCAAAACTAGCCTTTCCGACCTAGAGAGGACTCTCTCAGGAGACTTTATCTCGATATAGGATATGACTTTAAGTTGTCGGCTAGCTTTAACACCTTTGAATAATCATTTTTGGTTCTAATGGAGAAAGAGAGTAAGACCTCGAACCATGGAGTCGATTTAAGAAAATGATAGAAACAAATGACTCGGTGAATGAACTTGAGAGGATAAAGGCTAAGTAAGAAACAAATTTCAGTTTAAAATCATTTTGTATGGCGAAGGGACAAAACACAAGAAGTAACTTGGAGCACCACTGAGGATGAAGTTGGAGTTAACTTAGAGGAAATACGGTTTGTCTAAATGGAGGGAATCCTAGGGAGTTGCGCAGCGAATCCCAGGTTCAAATTTATGTTCTAATTCAAACAGAAATAGATATGAATAAAGAATACAGGAAATATGTATGCAAAGAAGAGAAACAATACATCCCAATGCTATAATTAGAATATTATCATCAAAGCTTCAGGACTTTTTCATTAAATTGCGATCGAGATAAAACTACATTCAATATTCATTGTCTACACTAGTTTTCCCTACCAACCTGGCTTACATTGAAAGGATAAAATATATAGGAAAGGGAATAGCTTGGGCTTCCCTAATCTCCAACTACTATCCCTAAAATTTAGAAAAAAATGATTGTTCTTTGTTAGAATGACTTTTCGTATGACGCCTTCCAAAAAATAGAAAATGACTATATTTGGTTGCATCATAACCACTTGTCTTTTCCATGAGGGTTCGGTTATAAGAAAGATCCCTCCATGGGGAGAGTGATGTGTCGATGTCTTCCTCTATCAGGGTATCTGAATGATCAAGTTCTCCGTCAGAATACAACTATCCACTGTAACAGCCTTGATTTCTGTCGTGTGCTCATTTTCTAGGGTGCATGCATGGCGAGTTACTACCGACTGTCGCAGTCGTTACGAAAAATAAAAAACCATCCAAGGGTGATGCTTTCTTCAAAAATGTCAAAATCGATGCCACGTGTGACAATACTAGGATGGACTCAGTTAACCATGTTTCTCATGCGCACTGGCAAGAGCTACATGGGCTTTCTCCCCAGTCGTTTCACATTCTCTGAAGTGCTTCACATTCCTTTCTTCTGACATCCTCTATGTTTTGTGCAGTTGTATGATTCTATCTTGTGCTTCCTTGAGCTATATCTTGAGCCACATCCCCTTTCCTTCATGGCCTTGTGATGCTGACACTTCAAGGGTCTTCGCTGCTAATTGTTGTCTTAATTCCCTATTTTCTCGGTAAAGCTCGACGATAGCGAGCTGCGCTTGCTTCAGCTGCCGAGACAACTCTAAAACAATTTTTTCTTCGAAATTTTTCCTCCTCGTTCTACTCCAGTTTTCTTGACTTATACCTTTGATAGGTTCCAGCTGAATGACGTGCATAATAAATTCTTCGACAGCCGACTTTGCACGCTATTCACTTGGGACTCATGTTTCTCCAACTTCCTTGTTCTTCTTTGGCATTCCTATTCTCTGGGGTATTTGTTGTTGGGGGGACAAGACTTCCAATGTCTTTCCTTCCTACATAGCCTCTTCAACTCCATATTCTGTGTGGTGTGATATTATCCTTTTTGTGGGAAGAGGGAAATATCCTCTTGGATCCTTGGGGATGCCCGTTGTGATCAAGAATGAATCCCAGTTTGTCCCCAACCGTCTTAATTCCTCAACTACCAACAATTTAATCAGTGAGACATGAGAGAGATTCCCTTTCGATTGATCCACTTCAGCCTCGACATTGTTTGCCATCTCTTGGAGGCTTTGATGTAACAAAAAGGGTAGATTTAATGGTCTCCTTCATGTGAAGTGCATCAATAATCTAATGTGATGTGAATGTATTATGTCGAACCTCCCTTCATACGTGAAATATTTCCTGATTACTCCAAGTAGTTTCTGAAAATGCTCTTCCAAATATATACTCGGAATGCATGTCTCAACTCTCCCACCTAAAACATATCACTTGATGAAGTCTTTAGAGCATCGCGCATCCAAGGGAATGCCTTTAAACCACCTTTCACTGCTCAAAGGGATCTCTTTTGTGGTCAATGGAGTTTCCTCAGTTACCTGGAAAGTGACACCTGAGATAACCGCACGGGATCTATCGAAACTGAGTGTGAAGTGCTCAACTAGTCTCATATTGAATCCTTGAATTTTCCTACAAAAGGCCATGAACTTGAACTGTTCTAAGGACACTCCGATCTCTGGATATTCATTTATCAACGTCAAGTTTTTGGGCTCGGGCCCAACATTTCTGCCACTTTGCGTGCCCTTCCTTATGTTTTGGGAGGTTTCCATAGTGCAACGGGTATTTGTCTTGCGCACGAGGGATTTTGGCATGGGCTTAAGGAAGTAATCTTGATCAACTTGGGCTTGTGAGAAGAACTACAAACAATGCATAACCTCGAATGGTGAACAAAATCCATGCAGAACATTCGAACTTTATAACAGAACGGGTGGGAGGTGGAATCGTGCCGGGGAACACTGAGCTCATGGCGACTGGATGTTTCGAAACAAAATAAATATTTTTCGTAGCACATCTGCACAATGAGTACACTTCAGAGCATGTAAAGTACAATTGATGAGGGTTGTAGGGAATACATGATACAGGTGTCATGATTTTTCATTCTTCCATCTTTCATAATGAGATGATGATGGTCACAGCAATTGCCGACGCGACTTATATTTAACAACTTTCCTTGACCCTCGGCATGTAAAAAACTTTCCCTTCTGATAGGACTCGACTCTTTGGGAACAAACTCATACTATTTACACATGTGTTGACTCTGACATCCCTTCCTGACTGCAAGGGCCAACCGACCACTTGATGACTTCAACCCCTTTGTTGTTCAGTACCTGACTTCACATTCTTTGACACACAGACCATGACTCGACTAAGACTGACCCTTACTAAAAAAGGAAAATGACGGTGCTAACAAAGTTAAGAAAAAAATTTAGTTGAATGATTATTCTTATAGGGATAAACCCCCTCATACTTAACACTTTCCATGAGTTTTTTCCAAATTCCCGGTCATGTTTCCATTAAATCCACTCACTTCCCCCTGTTGCATAATCATTATAATTTATATATTCTTGATCTGATGTTACCTGGTCTGTGAAACTAGACATTCCGAGTTCTTAATCTGTTGGAAACAAATTTCCCTGTGGAGTCTCCATTTTGATGACGATTAAAATAGTAACGATGAGTTACGCCTGCAAAGTATTGTTAAGGCCCTATTATTTAACTATGCTAATAATATAATACTAGTAGGTGGGACCCGTTGTAGACTAGAGGCGCAAGGACAAACATATCACACTTTTTTTGCTGCTGTTTTGATACTTCCTACACAGTCCTACATGGTTGACAATGCAGTCTTGGTTTCTTTTTGACATGGTAGCAGGTGGATGAAGAATTTTTGTGGAATGATTTTTGTAATCCAATTTTTTTTTTTTTTATGGTTTTGAGGAGCATGTATTTACACTTGCTATATTTAAATATGTCACTAATCATTGTGATCGATTACCTAGCCACATATATGAAAGATATATTTTTAGTGATATCATATTCAAAACAAAGAAACCTCTGAAAAAAATCCTAAAGGGAAAGGATTTATATGTTGAGCTATGATAAAGGATTATATGGAAATGGAAACGTTGAAACATATTAGTGTTAGTCCTAACTATTATGTTTTTGTTGGTTAGTGGACTATGAAAATTTTATTAAAATTGAATGGGGTGCATATAGCATTGCAATATGTATGATGGCATAGAATTATGGCAAGGGTTAAGATGTAAATGTTATTTGGTGGCGCACTATGCAAGGGATATCATTGTAGATTTCAAATGGTTTGGCATTGCATACATGGTTTAATTGATTGGTGAATGTAATGCTTGTTGGGTTGTCTCGTACTTCTAATTGAATAGGCCAGGTGATGGAAGTGACGTGCATTTACTTCATGTCATTCCATAATCCCCCTATCGGTCGTCACCCTAACATTGTTCTTTTGTTGCATTTTTCAATCTGTTGGTTGTCAAGATCCGCATTTCAGGCTCTTGGAAGGAAGAAGGCTCGCCCAACTTGTCATTTAAGTGTTTTTCTACAACTATATTTCCTTTTCTCTCCATCCATGAGGTATTCTCTATTTTATGAGCACATGATGGATCAGTGATTCTTGGATTTTGTGTGTTCCTGAGAATTTCAACTGTGTAGATGTGTGTTATATGTCTCTGTGATGACTGTAAAATGTTTCAGATTGCAACCAAAAGTATTGGGTTTTTTAAGTTTTGCATTGATTGGTTGCTCGATCAATTTAATATTGTGATGGGTCTCTATCAAATAATAAGTGAATGATGGTACATTTGGCTATGCATTGATGATGAAAGGTTTCATTTTGTGTATTATCGTCGGTTTTTTCGTTTCTTCACAACCATGTTTGCAACCCTTACCCAGTCGCAGAGGGATTTCTAGTAGTTGTTGTGTTATTTTCGAACCCTGAGTCATGGTCGTTGGCCCATTTTCATTGTCTTTTCACTGAAGTATCTCAAGATCTAGTCTTGGGTGGCCCTAACACTAATATATACATATATGGTTGTGGGTTGATACAATTTATATCTCGGCGTTATCTCAAAAGGATGTTTGTGTCCTCATTGGTGTTTCTGTCAAGTTGTTCATATCTTAAGTAATGGTGATGCAGGAGCATCGCCAACTCATCAAGGAGCATTGCCAAGACAAGCGAGCCAGCATGAAAGACAACGAACAGCTGGACAAGGCCAGCCGAAACTTTTTGAATTTTCAATTAAAGATGATGCGCCAATGTGTAAATGAACCATTTATGGAAAGTGCCTATTGTATTGTATTAGACCTCGAGCCATAAGATCTTGTCTGAGGTAGATATATGGCATTTAAAATAGTTAATGCTGGTAGGTAGATTTTAATTGTAGATTTGATAGCATAGAGTCTAAGAGGGAAAACGGATATAGACACCCTCCTTTGTACATTGTAAGAAAAAAATTCAGAATTATCAAGCATTCAGAAGAGGAGAGCAAGCAGAGAACTTTGTGATGAACACCCATGTACAAATTTGAGTTAATAGAAGAGAGTCTTTGATTCAAATTCATGTCTGGTGTTGTTTCTCTGTGTATGTTGCTATGTTCTTTTGAATGTTTTTTTTCTGGATATGCATTCATTTTGTATATGATGTGCATGTGATTTCAGGGTTTGAAACTGAAGTCTAAGGGGGAAGAATGAGTTTCAAGTGTTTCTCTATTTGAGCCATGAGATTCCTGCATAGAGTGCAGTCGAATTCATCTGCATAGAGTGCGTCGATGAAGGCTCAGTAGTTGAACTTTATTCTCATTCGCCTGAAGTCATTTGGGTTATTGACGTCGTGCAAAGTGTGCGCAGGTTGAAGGAAGGAGAAGTCTCAGTTGTTAGTCCGAGCAAAGGGAGCCATAGGGCTGTTGCTGTAGTGAGTGCGCAGGGTCTGAAAGATTCAACACTCGAAGAGATTTTTGAACGTCGAGCGCAAGGAGTGCGCATACGTTCCTCTGAAGGAGTCGGAGTGAATAAGCTCAGGAGGGATAGTTCCTTTGGAATATCCTTGAAAGGGAATGTAGAATATCCTTGCCAAAAAAAGGTTTTGAGCAGGAGCTGCAAGCACAGACTTGGAGAACGAGCCTCGACAGAAGCACTTAGTTTTTTTTCCAGAGATCCTCAAGGAGGAGAAGTCGACGATCAAGGTTCGCAAAAGAAATTAGCGAAATCCCGTAAGCCATTAGATCTTGGGAGAGTTTTGTACAGGTTAACTTAAGCGTGTCGAGAAGGATCCAGGATTCATCGGAGATTCGGCTCATCGGAGGATCGGGGTTCCGGAGACAGGAGTCTTGTGTGTTGAATTCCCGATTAGCGATTTTCCAACGTGAGCAGGGTCGTTGATCAGAGATAAAGGGAGCCGTTGGATCTACGCGTGACCTCGCGTATCGGGTAATCACGAGTTGAAGTCCCAAGTTGGCGCAACAAAGATTGTGATATCGCGAGGGGCGATATCCCAATAGGTTCTAAACCATTGATCGTGTGGGACGCGTGTCAAGAGATCCCGAGGAATCGGGGATCGGAGAATCGAGAATTGCAAGAGCAGAGAAAATTCACAACTTGAACTTGCGAAACGCGATATCCCAACAGAGGGGTTGTGTGGGCCACAGCTAGAGTGAGCGGGAGACAGGTGGCATCGGAGATCGGGAATTGAAACTACGAGAGCTGAGTGATTTTCGACATCATAAGTCCCAATTTCACGATGGGAAAAATCCCGACAAGAGCAAGGGAAAGCTTGGAAAATACTCATTGGGATTCGGAGTTTTGTGAAACCCGAATCTACGCTTTCAAGACTCGCGACACAGCGAGGTCCGATATCCCGACAAAGGAAAAGGGAGATCACCGAGAGAGCATCCTGTGGGTGTGGAAAGGTCCCAGTAAGGGATTCGAAGAGGCAGTTAAACTCTTCGGGCCGAGGAGAGAGAAGGTCCTGGTGAGAGCGGGGCGCGTGCGGGTGGCGTGCTACTGCAATCAAGTGGTATCAGAGCGAGTCTCTATTTATATATTTCAGACAGAGGAGAAAGAAAGAAAACTCATCATGCCGCCCAGAAGAGAGAGACAATCACCTGACCCAGAAGATAGGGAGGTGAGGAGAAGAGGTAGGCCGGCAGGGAATCCAGAGATGGAAAGACAGATACGAGATCTCAGAGTGAGACTCGAAGAGATGGAAACATCTCAAAGATGCACAGTTGGTGCAGGGGATATTAGCGATTCCGACAATGAGGTTGAGGCTGAACCACAAGGAGAAGTTGTAGCTAAAGATGCAGCCAATGAGCGATTGATAAAAGCTATCGCCCGGATGAGTTCTAAGACCAAAATGGACATTCCAGTCTACGAAGGGAGTCTAAATGCAGAAGAGCTTCTGGATTGGATCAGAGCTCTTGACACCTACTTCGATTACGAGGATATCGAAGAGGATAAAAAGGTAAGGCATGCTGTCACTAAGTTGAAAGGACATGCAACATTGTGGTGGGATGAGCTACAAGCAGATAGACGTTCCAAAGGAAAATCGAAGATTAAAAGCTGGGATCGAATGATTGCTAAGATGAAAGCAAAATTCATCCCAAGAGATTATCAGATCACACTGTTCAGGAGAATGCAGAACCTGAGACAGAAGTTGATGACGGTAAAAGAATATACTGAGGAGTTTTACAAGCTCAATATCAGAGCAGGTCATCGGGAGAGCAATGATGAGAAAGTGGCCAGGTATCTGAATGGCCTGAGGTATGAAATTCAAGATGAATTAAGTATGGCAATCATCAGAATGGTTGAGGATGCTTACCAGATGGCTCTGAAAGCCGAGGAGAAGCTAAGTTGTAAGCAAGGTCAGCGAGGGCGAGGCAGGAGTCAGCCAAGGGGTAAGACAGTTTCCCAGGAGAAATATCAGAAGCCCCAGGAGGAATGGAAGAAACCTCAGGGTAAGATTGAAAGAGGTGGAACCTCACAACAGAGGCAACCATATGCTGAGCAGAGGAGACATCATAATGAACAGAGAGGAGATTATGCTGATGCAAACAATTTTCCTCGTACCAGAGGTAGGGGAAGAGGACGAGGTGGAATCATCACATGTTTCACATGTGGAAAGGATGGGCATAAAGCAGTTGATTGTCCAGACAGAAAAAGGGATGGAGGAGAAGCTCACAGCGCCGAAGCGCAGAGGCGTGATGCTGAGTCAGAAGATGCAGACAGCGGAAGATTGCTTGGGATGCACAAAGTCCTTTTGACACCCGAGAAGGAGGTGGAAAGCTTAGTGCAGAGGACCATACTGTTCAGAACAGCTTGCACAACCAAGGACAAGAAATGCAAGGTCATAGTTGACAGTGGCAGCACTGATAATCTCGTTTCAACCGAGATAGTGGAGAAACTAGAGCTGGAGACAAATGATCATCCCAGCCCATACAAGGTTTCGTGGCTACAGAAAGGACATCAGGTGAGTGTCACTAAACAGTGTTTAGTTGAATTTAAAATTGGGGGATATAATGATAAAATTCTATGTGATGTTATTCCCATGGATGTATGTGATTTATTGCTGGGTAGACCATGGAAATATGACCGAAATGTGATTCACGATGGGAAAATGAACACATATACACTGGAGAAGAATGGGAGAACCCATAAGTTGCTTCCGATAAAGGATAAAGAAGTGAAGCTGGAAGTAAGTAGCACAATACTTCTCATGAGTGGGAAGGAGCTTCTCACAGAAATGGAGAAGAAGGAAGATCCACAATTCTTTATGGTCAGGGAACCAAGAATTATCCTGACTAGCACGAGAGTGGATGACTTACCAGTTGAGATTCAGGAACTGCTAGAGGAGTTCGTTGATATCATTGTGGACGAATTACCTCATTCGTTACCACCGATGAGGAGTGTGAGTCATCACATTGATCTCATACCAGGAAGCAGTTTTCCGAACAAGGCTGCGTATAGATTGACACCACAAGAAAATGAGGAGGTCAAGAAGCAGGTCCAGGAGCTACTGGATAAAGGACTGGTCAGAGAAAGTCTGAGCCCGTGCGCTATTCCAACAGTGCTTAGTCCGAAGAAATACGGAGGTTGGAGAATGTGCACCGACTCCAGAGAGATCAACAAAATTACCATAAGGTACAAATTTCCACTACCGAGAATGGATGATTTGATGGATTGCCTGAGTGGGGCAAATTATTTTTCAAAGATTGATCTGAAAAGTGGATATCACCACATTCGCATGAGGGAAGGTGATGAATGGAAGACAGCATTCAAAACAAATGAAGGTTTGTACGAATGGTTGGTCATGCCCTTTGGTTTGACAAATGCACTGAGCACATTCATGAGACTGATGAATGAAGTCCCGAGGGAATTCATCGGGAAATTTGTAGTCGTATATCTGGATGATATATTGATTTTCAGCAAGATGAAGGCTGAACATCTAAAACATTTGGCCATTCTAATGAGAAAGCTACAGTAGGAGAAGCTGTTGATAAACATGAAGAAATATTCATTTATGAAAACAAAGCTCATTTATTTGGGTTTTGTCATTTCGGCGAATGAGTTGAAGATGGATCCAAGTAAGGTGGAAGTGATTAAGAATTGGCCATCACCCAGGAATACTTTTGAGGTGAGGAGTTTCCATGGTTTGGCTAGTTTCTGCCGAAAATTCATTAGGAATTTCAGTGGAATTAGCGCAGCAATGATGGACACGGTGAAAAAGCGACATAAAACTTTTCATTGGACAACAAAGGCCGAGAAGAGCTTCAATCTGTTGAAGCGGAAGATAACAGAACGACCAGTGTTGGTGTTGCCAGACTTCAAGAAGACATTTCAAGTGAAATGTGATGCAAGCGGATACGCCATAGGAGCGGTCCTAAGCCAAGAGGACAGGCCAGTTGCCTATTTCAGCGAGAAGTTGGATGATGCAAAGCTGAAATACTCCACGTATGATAAAGAGTTTTATGCTATCATCCAGGCATTAAAGAAGTGGAGGCATTACTTGATCCCAAAAGAATTTGTTCTGTATAGTGATAATCATGCATTACAGTTTGTGAGTCAACAGGATAAGTTGAATCAGAAACATGCAAAATGGGTAGAGTATATGCAAAATTTCATGTTTGTGATCAAACATATTTCAGGAACTGCTAACAAAGTGGCTGATGCTTTGAGCAGGAAATGTTTGTTGATGCAAGATTTCTAGGTCAAAACATTGGATTTTGAAAACCTTAAGGACATGTATGCAGGTGACGCAGATTTTAGAGAAGCATATGAAGCGGCTGAGAATCCATTTCTCAGGGATCGGAGTCCATGGATAGACTACATGATCCAGGAGGGATTGTTGTTCAGAGGCAATCAACTGTGTATTCCAAATTTCTCCATGAGGGAGAATTTGCTAAAGGAGAAACACAGCGGAGGCCTAGCAGGACATTTTGGCCACAATAAAACATTCGCGAAGCTGAGCGAATCATATTTTTGGCCAAGAATGCGAGCGGATGTCAAAAGGTTTGTTGACAGGTGTCGAATTTTTCAACATTCGAAGGGCTGAAAACAGAATGCAGGTCTTTACCAGCCATTTCCCATACCAGAGAGGTCGTGGGAGGCGATCAGCATGGATTTCGTACTGGGACTGCCGAGGAAACAGAGAGGGGTCGATTCCATCTTTGTAGTGGTGGATAGGTTTTCGAAGATGGCACATTTTATTCCGTGTCAGAAGACCAATGATGCGACGCACATTGCGAACTTGTTTTTCAAGGAGATCATTCGACTCCATGGATTGCTGAAAAGTATTGTTTCGGATAGGGACAACAAATTCATTGGACATTTCTGGAGGACACTCTGGAAGAAACTAGGAACTAATCTGGCATTTAGTTCGGATTATCATCCATAGACGGATGGGAAAACAGAGGTTGTGAACAGGAGTCTGGGAAATTTGTTGAGAAGCCTGGTGACAGAGTACCACAGCAGCTGGGACAATGTGTTGCCTCAAGCAGAGTTCGCCTATAATGATTTGGTGAACAGGAGCACAGGTAAAAGTCTGTTTGAAATTGTATATGGCAGACAGCTGAGAGGAGTATCTGAACTCAGGGAGTCAGAGCAGACTGTTGTTAGCATTGCAAGCATTGAAGAGTTCGCTGAAGCAATGAAGGAACTTCACAGCAAGGTGAAGCAGTGACTGATTGATTCAAGTCAGGAATATAAGCGCAGAGCAGATCAGCATCAGAGACAACTTCAGTTTGAAGTCGGTGATCTGGTTCTGGCACACTTGAGAAAGGAAAGGTTCCCAAGAGGAACATATAACAAATTAAAAATAAAGAAAATTGGGCCATGCAGAGTCCTGAAGAAATTTGGAGAGAATGCTTACGAGATTGAGTTGTCGGATGGCATCGAGATATCTCCAATATTTAATGTTTCGGATTTATACCCATACAGGGATGGAGAAGCAGAAACTGGAGCTGAAAAACCAATGGTTGAGTGGACAAAGCAATTACCAGTTGCAGAGAAGTCGTAGATGGAGTGCATACTGGACAAGCGAGCGGGTAAGAAAACCAGACGAAAGCAGTACTTCGAGTATCTGGTCAAATGGAAGAACCATCCAGTGGTAGATGCTAGCTGGAAGACAGAAGCAGTTATCCAAAAGCATGGACAGACCGTGCAGGAGCTCGTGGATAGGAGCCCATGAAAGTTTTCAATCCGAGGAGTATGATGCAGGAGCATCACCAACTCATCAAGGAGCATTGCCAAGACAAGCGAGCCAGCATAAAAGACAACGAACAGCTGGACAAGGCCAGCCGAAAATTTTTGAATTTTCAATTAAAGATGATGCGCCAATGTGTAAATGAACCATTTATGGAAAACACCTATTGTATTCTATCAGACCTCGAGCCATACACTCTTGTCTGAGGTAGATAGACGACATTTAAAATAGTTAATGCTGGTAGGTAGATTTTAATTGTAGATTTGATAGCATAGAGTCTGAGAGGGAAAACGGATATAGACACCCTCCTTTGTACATTGTAAGAAAAAAATTCATAATTATCAAGCATTCAGAAGAGGAGAGCAAGCAGAGAACTTTGTGATGAACACCCATGTATAGATTTGAGTTAATAGAAGAGAGTCTTTGATTCAAATTCATGTCTGGTGTTGTTTCTCTGTGTATGTTGCTATGTTCTCTTGAATGTTTTTTTTCTGGATATGCATTTGTTTTTTATATGCTGTGCATGTGATTTCAGGGTTTGAAACTGAAGACTAAGGGGGAAGAATGAGTTTCAAGTGTTTCTCTATTTGAGCCATGAGATTCCTGCATAGAGTGCAGTCGAATTCATCCGCATAGAGTGCGTCGATGAAGGCTCAGTAGTTGAACTTTATTCTCATTCGCTCGAAGTCATTTGGGTTATTGACGCTGTGCAAAGTGTGCACAGGTTGAAGGAAGGAGAAGTCTCAGTTGTTAGTCTGAGCAAAGGGAGCCATAGGGCTGCTGCTGCAGTGAGTGCGCAGGGTCTGAAAGATTCAACACTCGAAGAGATTTTTGAATGCCGAGCGCAAGGAGTGCGCATACGTTCCTCTGAAGGAGTCGGAGTGAATAAGCTCAGGAGGGATAGTTCCTTTGGAATATCCTTGAAAGGGAACGTAGAAGATCCATGCCGATAAAAGGTTTCGAGCAGGAGCTGCAAGCACAGACTTGGAGAACGAGTCTCGACAGAAGCACTTAGTGTTTTTTCCAGAAATCCTCAAGGAGGAGAAGTCGATGGTCAGGGTTCGCAGAAGAAATTAGAGAAATCCCATAAGCCGTCAGATATCGGGAGAGTTGTGTACAGGTTAACTTAAGCGTGCCGAGAAGGAGCCAGGGTTCATCAGAGATTCGGCTCATCGGAGGATCGGGGTTCCGGAGACAGGAGTCTTGTGTGTTGAATTCTCGATTAGCGATTTTCCGATGTGAGCAGGGCCGTTGATCCGAGATAAAGGGAGCCGTTGGATCTATGTGTGACCTCGCGTATCGGGTAATCACGAGTTGAAGTCCCAAGTTGGCGCAACAAAGATTGCGATATCGCGAGGGGCGATATCCCGATAGGTTCTAAACCGTCGATCGTGTGGGACGCGTGTCAAGAGATCCCGTGGAATCGGGGATCGAAGAATCGGGAATTGCAAGAGCAGAGAAAATTCGCAACTTGAACTCGCGAAATGCGATATCCCGACAGAGGGGTCGTGTGGGCCACAGCTAGAGTGAGCGGGAGACAGGTGGCATCGGGGATCGGGAATCGAAACTACGAGAGGTGAGTGATTTTCGACATCATAAGTCCCGATTTCACGACGGGCAAAATTCCAACAAGAGCAAGGGAAAGCTTGGAAAATACTCATTGGGATTCGGAGTTTTGTGAAACCCGAATCTGCGCTTTCAGGACTCGCGACACAGCGAGGTCCGATATCCCGACAAAGGCAAAGGGAGATCACCGAGAGAGCATCCTGTGGGTGTGGAAAGGTCCTGGTAAGGGATTCGAAGAGGTAGTTAAACTCTTCAGGCCGAGGAGAGAGAAGGTCCTGGTGAGAGCAGGGTGCGCGCGGGTGGTGTGCTACTGCAATCAAATGGGTAGAGATGTTGTATCTCTGTCTTTATTTTAATAACTGCCACAGTTCAATTAAACTTTGCCTCTCCTCTGTAAGTGTTAAACAAGTCATATGCACTGGGTTCTTACTCTACCCATCTTTGTTGTCCTCGGGTGTTGATCATTGGTCATGTACAGAACTTGGAGTAATAATAAGAATGTGTGGCTCACTGTTGTGTCTTTTCGAAAGGTATTTCTACCAGGGATGATTTTAGGGGCTAAATTTCACTCATGGGCTAATTTTCCATGGTTTTTCCAAAAACAAGATTCGTTATTTTAAAAATGATTCGCCCAAATTCTATAGGATAAAATTAATTTACCTCAAAAATATCCAAAATTTTATAAAAACTATATAAAATACTTAGAAATTTGAATATTTTTAAAAAAATATCACCAAACATTTATAGTTGACATATGAAGGATTAGTAATATTCGCCTAGGTTTCTACATTTTAAAATAAATTTCCATCCTTAAAATTATCCATTATTTCTGCATGTGGTTTATAAGTATGAGAAGACCTCCAACTCTTTTTGTTATGGTTAAAAGATGAACATTTTCTTGTTGTCTCCCTTCATTTGATTGTGATAGAACCGATTTTATTTCCAACTGTCTTTTCTCCCTTTGGGCACCTTCTGGATTGTCAAATATTGGGTTATCAGTGGAATGGTTATAGAGGTTTTTCGTCGATTCTTTGTCTCATCTTTCTATGATACAATTGGTTGAAAAATTACAAATGGGAACAAGCGCTTGCATATAGTAGAGAGTTGTCTTATTTCATTATGGTTTCACTCATTGTGTTTTTACCAATGTGGTCTTGATTGCAATTGGAAACCCCTGTGTGCTTTTTCTAGGCCGATCATGATTATGGCCATTTTTAAAAATGATGCCTATGTGTAGTTGGTAATGTTCGCTTCATACATTATAGTATTGGATCATAATACATATTAACAATGGTTTTAAAAGGAATTTATATCCACAATGATAAGGCTTGGGTTTTATGTTTTGGTTTCGTGTTGTTTCGTTGCAAGATCTTGTCGATTGATACGATGAAGATTGTGTATAATCGACCATATTTTTTAAGTCTGCTCATTTTTCAAAAGAGACTTGTGTATATTTTAATTAGGCCTGATTGAAAATTGGTAAATAGTGGATGTTGACTATTATTGTGATGCATTATGGAATATAAGAGATGGATGTCGAGCATATTGCTGTGAATTTTTTATTTTTTTTTACAGGAAAGAAAGAAAGGATTAGCGCTTTGTTAAATAAGATTGTTTAATGGAAAGGTTGTTTTGTTTATAATTTATTATTGCATAGATTGTTATAAATTGAGAAACAATGGATGTTGGATTGTTTCTAATACAGAGTCATGATTATTGATTATTTAATTTTTTTTATAAACAATATCCATTATTTTCCCTATCATTCTCTCACTTTTTGGCACATTACGAATCCCCTCACATTCACAGATTCACTTTGCATTCATTTTTCTTAAAATTAAATTAAAATTAAATGGAAACTTTTTATTACAACAATTAAAGGGTGACACAGAGATGACTCATAATTGATATGATTTTGTTAACAAAGTTGATTGTTAAAATGATTTGTTGAGCAATAATCATGTTTTATTCCTTTCATTTTATCACTTTTCCACTCAATACAACCCCCTCATATATCCCAAAACCCTTATTCACCCCCTTCTCATTGACAAGTATTAAACTATTTTTATGGATTGGATTGCATGGGTCTGATGTGTTTACTGAGCCAAACGTTTTTTCATATTTAAAGAGATCTCATGTATGGTTTTTTTAAGAAGTTAGTTGCTAATAAACATTGCATAGAAGATGAGCTTCTTCAACAGAGGAATCCATGGCTGAAATAACATGGGCAGAGGGAATTGGAACAAAGGCCCTAAAAGGCCAAGATTTTCGAAACATTTTGATGCAGATACACAAGAGTTAAACTAGCTCTGCCAAGATGGATTTTTCAATTGGATTGGACAAGGAGTAGTCCAACCTAGACCATAAAGCCTCCCTTCCAACCCCAGCATGTCCCTGGTATCCTATCCTCCATCATGTCTCATTACAACCTGAAGTCCCTGAAAATGACAGATGTCAAGAGATTGTTCACCCAGTGTTTTCCCAACATCATGGCTAGCCCAATTTGTCTCTACCTTCTCCTCCTCCACCGGTTAACCCAATTGTCCAAATTTATCATGCACACTCACCTGTATGGTATTCCCATGCAGGAAAGAGACTCAAAACTGAAGACCACCACATGCATGATAAAGGAAAAATTGATGTTTCCCCCTCCTCTCCCTCAAGTGATTCAACCAAATATGTTTCATCCTGCATGCACTTGAGAGATGACTTCTCTCATGTTATCAAAGAGATCAAGACTAAAGGCTCCACACGGCCTAAGGCTAATTCAGAAAATTCAAAGGGAGACAACAACAACAAAGGGAAAATTGTCTCCCAAAGTGGCAAATATGGTTTTTGATTATATTTTATTATTGATTATTGAGAATAGTTGACTGCTGAAGTTTTGGACAACATACTATTTTTGGATATTTTGGATATTATATTTTTTGGATATGGTTTAAAATATCATTGATATTTAGTTTTCAAATTATGAGAATGATGATGGGAGGCACAAGGAGGTATGTTTTTGATTGATTGACTAGTTATGTTTACTTTTGTTAAGAAACTAAAGGGAGTCACAAGGGGTCCCACCTACTAGTTATTATTTATTAAAGGCCCTTATTATGATTATATTAATTATTCCCCTAAACTAAAAGTTAGTTAAGTTTTAGTTAACTTAACTAAAAGAGGTGGTTGAACTACTTCAACTAATTTGATTGCTTAAAGGAAAAAAGAGAAGGAAGAACAAGGGGAGAATAGAAGGAGAAAGCATACTAAGGTCTTCTCTTGAGTTTTATTGAGATAGTTCATTTTTCATTAATTCATTAATTCATTAAAAGCCCAATTTTCTTTTATGACAACAGGTTCATATTGTATAAAACAAGATTCAAGGCTGAATTACAACATTCAGACACTTGTTTTTCAGAGGTGTCGATCTATCTGTGATAGTCTGTGTAGACTTGTTTGTTTATGAATTAAATTTCATGACTGATAAAGGATATTTTGGAGAGTCGAGTGAGCAACAATCTATAGCAAGTTGATCCAACTTTTAAAGTTCAATATTTTACTTTTTGTCAGAAGTCCTTCTATATGGTTTTCATCGAGGACATCGAAGTTTGACTTTGGTCCAAACTCCCTCAGGGATTTTTGTAAAGAGAACGATTCTTTTCATTTCTTCTAATGAAATAAGAGATTGATATTCTATCTCATCTGTGTTAATTTGTGACTTGGTATTTTTTGTTTTTTCTCCACATTTACTTTTTCATCTGTTATATTTAGAAAAATATATTAAAATGTTGAATTTTACAAAAATCTTTTATTTATAAAAAATCATCCTAAGTCCTTGTAACTAATACTTGTGGATTGGGAAACAAATTTTGAGGATATAAACATAGGGTGATATTCCCGTTTATATTTCCTTAGCCAAGAAAGATCTGGAAATGCTTGAGTAATATTATTTCACATTGTTTCCTCAACACTTGACAGTTCTAGGATGATCATCAGTAATAGACAAAGCAAAATTTGAACGGAAATAAGATGGAGTATACCTTTCTGGTAGCCTTCTTTCTCGAACTGATCTCATCAATACTTGAGTATGAGGATATTCTTCTTCTAATTCATGTTCTTTTGTAGAGCCTGAGTCATCATCCTTTAAATCCAATTCTATTTTCTTTGTTTCTTCATTACTTGGTAGGACTTCATGTTTAACAATATCCTTCATTTCTCTAAATACCACATCTCGGCTATACACTACCTTCTTAGTTTATGGGTTCCAAAGCTTATAACATTTGATATCATATTTATATCCAATAAATATACACTTTAACAAACATATTTGTTGATTTGGTTGCCTCATATGTAGCTTTGGAATGAAAAACCTAGTAGTTTGGACTACACATACATCAAAAGCTCCATCTTTCTTAATGGCTCTTAGTATCTCTATTTTTCATGTTATTTTTTACTAGAATACATAAATCCATCATTAATGAAACTATACATACATATAGATTCAACTATACAGATTCCAAATATATAATTTAAAAAAAATATTGATTACCATTTTTAATATTTTTTTGTGTTGACATCTATTAAAATCTTAAAATATATACATAATTTATTATTGCTATAACTTTTTATTGCCTTAACCATTTTTAGAATAAGTTATACGCTACACTATTATAGATTGAGATCTATAATATAAAATTAAATAAAAATGCTTGATTGTGTTAAGACTCTCATACCCTGCACTGATGCAAGGCCTTGTACATTCTAGGGTATAACGAAATATAGATTGACATGATAAATTTTGAAAAAATAGCCTTGCATAAGAAAAATGTGTTCTCTACAATTCTGGAATTGTTTTCTAAGGAAATTTCATCATTTAGGTACTCAACACCTACACTAACGAGAACATATGCATTATATTTTTCATGAAAAATAACATACTATTGTTAAAAAACTCAAATTTCACATAGTCATACACACATTTTATAAATAAAAATTATATATTCGTTCATTCAATTTCTTATATTTCATATTTTTATACTATATTCAAATTTATAGTGAAAATGTCTAAAATTATTTCTCTTAATTATTATATTATTTTTGTTCATGTTTGAATTGTCCCTAACATATTATGAGAGACCATCATTAACTTTTTTTCACCCACCTTTCACCTCTTTTACAAATTGTTACCACATATGATGGGTTCTTTTTTCTATATCTATTTTTGTATGTATTGTTACAATTTAGTATATATAAAAACGGGTAGTCTTCGATAGTCATCTTCAAACTATATCTTATATTGATATGAATATGACTAAAGAAAACAGAGGTGGCCCTTCCCATTAAGTGTTGTTATGCCCTAGGAAGCGATCATTAAACAAGAGGAAGTCACATGTTTAGGTAGCTTGGGATCCAACTACTTATGGCGTCATAGTTACACGCTATGATTCTTGATTCATTTTTCAAAAGAGTAGTTAATATGGTAGTAAAAACAATATGGAGGCAAAGAGG
Organism: Picea engelmannii; assembly: GCA_009831015.1. NCBI lineage: Eukaryota > Viridiplantae > Streptophyta > Pinopsida > Pinales > Pinaceae > Picea > Picea engelmannii. The sequence goes on from ML785073.1 coordinate 412,173, forward strand.
GGTGGACCTTCCTATTTGGTGTAATTAAGAAGTAGCAACCCATTTTGGTCGAATGAAAGCTAGCTACTAATAGTGTTGCGGTTACCTCTTGGGAATTTGTTAATACATCTATATCTTCTGACTTTATTTAGCTATATTTACTATATTTACTGAAGTTTCAATTATATTCTTAATCAATAATTAGATTTTTAATTCTTTCTTATGAATTAATGATATGTTTAATTCTTATGAATTAATATATGTTGTTACCTCTTGTACTATGGAATTTATCAATTATACATAATCACGAGTTTAATAATGTGCAATGTTTAATACATTTTAATTTGAAATTTGACAAATTCATTGATATGATAATGATGATTATAAGAAATATTTTAAAATTATTGTAATTAAATATTTGTGAAATGTTTTAATAAATATCCTATTTCAAATGTTATTTTTAAAAAATATTTCTAAAATAATAGGTAATATCAAATTCAATTTACGAATAATTTTAGAATTACATGTAAGTAAAATTATTTAATTAATATTCGAGGTATTTAGTACTATTTATTTTAATTTAATTTATATGAAATTTCAAAGCTAGACATCTCTCTATACAATTATGAAAGAATAATTTTAAAATGATTTATATCATTTTCAATTTGAAGACTATATCAAAGTAAAATGGTTAATGCATTAATAATTTTAGAACTATATTAGAACTATATCCAAGTTTTGTTAATATAAAATTTTAAAATCAAGATTCTAGTTTACAATATTTTTAAAATGGTTTAATTCATTTTCAATATTTTTAAAGATGTTTATAATTATTAAAAAAGTATTTTAAAAAAAATTTGATTCAATGTAATTTTCATTGAAAAATATTTTATAAATAATTCATGATCATACTCGTAAATTGGTTAATGTATTAATAATTTTAGAACTATATCTAAGTTTTGTTAATATATAATTTCAAATCAAGATCATCGTTTATAATAATTAAATAATATTTTTAAAATGGTTTAATTCATTTTCAATATTTTTAAAGATGTCTATAATTATTAAGAAAAAAAATTAAAAAGTTTTAATTCAATTTGACTTTCAATGAAAAATATTTTATAAATAATTCATGATCATACTCATTGAAATATTTTTGAAATCATAATGATCATGAAAAGTATTTTTAAAATGGTTTAATCCATTTCCACTTTGAAAGAGAATTTTTTTTTATATCAATTTATTCCATTTTAAAATTCAAAAAATTAGTTATTCAAAGATTAAAAAATGTCAAAACTTCTCAGTTTAGAATTTAAGGATATTTTGTTTATTCAAGTAATAATATACAACAACATTAGTTTATTGGATGTCACTTGGGTGGTTGGGAGGAATGGTTGTTATCCTCCCCACCTAGATTTAATTCCTTGTAAGTGACATGTGATGCCCTTAATGGGTCTATAAGATACTCTTGTTGTTGACTATATTTCTCCTATTGTTGAGGAGTCAATATCCCATCAATCATGGTCTCCCCGTGTTCTCTCACAGATTTCAAAGGGGTTATCTATGGACATAGTGAGTTACTGGTCTTCGATGTCATGAACCACATGTAACAAAGAAAAAACCATAACATTAGAGACTAGTTGAACATTGTAAAAATCACCAGTCAAATAGTATGAGAAAAGCAATATAGGGTTTTCCTTGGAGAATATTTAAAAGTTAAAGATGACAATTTTATAGCACTCATTTATTCTCTAGGGAAAAAGTTGTTGAAATAAAAAAAATATATTCCAATAGACTCTAAAGTGCCAATCTGCATTTGAAATGTAAATATTCATCTTTGTAGACCAAACCAAGCATTTAATTTTGACAACTTGTATTTGAAAGCATTGTTTAAGGAAGGTCACAGAGGATAAATTTGACCTATAAATAATATGAAAAACTTATGTCTCTTATGAGTGAAAATTTTGAATAAAGACTTTAAAAAATATTCATAATTTCTTCATCCTTAATATCCCCCACCTAGGATAAACTTTCATAAACAAATCCATATGTGGATTTGATAAATGTAAACTCATATTCTAAAAGTACCAATATCGAATTTTAAAAGTGTAAAATTGGACTTCTCAAAGTGTCAATATCATATTCAAAAACTGCAAAATCATGTACCAAAAGTGCTAATATCATATCCTAAAAGTATAAATAAAATTTTGAACATGTAATCTCAAAATTGCAAGAGCTTGTGACTCTGCAAAAATTCCTCCAAAGAGGATATTTATGATAGGTTTGTATAGAATAGTTGTTGCATATCTTGCAAAAATTTATATTATTATTTGTTAATAAGAGACATCATCTTCTTAAATCACTTATAGGTAAAACTCATCCTTAGTGAACCTCCATTAAACAATTATGTTAGTTGCAAGTCATCAGGGATAAATATTGTATAATCTATGAAAATACATATTTTCATGACAAACTTGCATTTTAGAGTTAGTTTCAAGATATTACTTTATGCATAAAGAGGATTTCGACCAGTATTAGACTATATGCTTAAAAATGTATTGGAAATATAGATTAAGAAAAAGGAAATTAGTGTTATAGTGAAAACCAAGAAAAATGGCTCAGTCTTCGTTCATCGTTGTAATTATATGTAACATACTCAGCTCCGTTGTCAAGCCATGTTAATACAAAAATCAACTAACATATCGATTTTAAATGTGAAATATGTGTGCATCATGACACATAGTCATGCTATTATCATTAATTCTTAAAAACTCATGAATGAAAACATTTAAACATGAACATCAACAATTGAAAACACACAACACCATTCATACATATAAATTACAAAGTAAATGAAACATTATATCACAACATTAAATAGTAAAAAACACACTGATAAAAAATCTTATCTTTAAAAAATGTTTTACACAACCGACTACAGATTAAGGATGTTCCTCCCAACCATGGGATCTATTGCACTAAGTATGTCTGCAACAAGCCACCCTCGAAGAGCCCACAATGATGGAAAATCTCCTACGGGTGTTTACAATCCAATGTAACAACTGGAATACCCACTTAAACATAGTGACACAACTCCTACAACAATTCCAACCACCCAAATCTCTTCCCCGTCAGTTTGTGCAACCCAAGGGATGAGATTTCATCATATAAACCATAATTCAATAAACAATTTCCACTCTGTTTAGGGTTTTATCAGAGACTGGCCAGAAATATCTCTACTGGGGCTCCAAAAAATCTAGCTACAATAAGAGTGCTCACATAGAATATACATTTTTTGTTTGGGTAATTCCTCACTAGAAATAACTCATGGGAATATTAACCTCCTTCTCAACACAATTACCATCTTCAACAAAATTTCTTTAGTACCCATTATGGTTAGCCACTCTTTTACAACACTCTACTTTAGTTTTCGTCACTTCTTTCTAAATGTAAAAACTTCTCTTCTTCCTACTTGAAAATCCTCTTCTCTCATTTTTTCTTGACTCTTACTCTTCCCCCAAGGATTATTACAATCAACCAATGCTATCAATTACTGAGTGGGATGAATTCCTCACCCAACCTCTTACATGAATTCATTGATTGAGTGTTTAATAAGTCAAAGGTATAAATAGATAAATGACAAATTGATTAATGTATATGGATTAAGACTCGTGGCATATGGAAACCCCTCAAAACCCCCATTAATACCCCTCCCTTATGGAATCATAACTCCTTCATTACTTTGGTTTTTATGGGTCTAGGATTCGATGGTGTATTCCATTTTATTATTCTCAATGTATAATGTTTACAAATTATATCGCTTGACTTGCGACCATTCATAATACTTACAAATATACAATGCTACATCAAGTGTCAAAACTAGGGCATTATGATCCCCTCCTCCTACAATTTGCATTTTCCTTAGTGCACATCACCATACAAGTGTACCTGTACATACATACAAAATTTCACATTACAATACTTGGTATGTTCACAATTTGATCACTCCTACAATTATTCCAGCCAACAATATCTCATTCCCCTTAGTGTGTGCAACCAAAGCAAACGTACCTTGTTCTTTGCACCACAATTCCTCAGGCTATCCCACTTCCCTTAAAATGCTCTAGCATAGTATGGACATGAAGTCTTAGAGTTTTGTCTCTAGGAACTTTGGCTACACCAAATTTGAGTCTTTGTACACTTATGTATAGATTTACGTTCATATTTCCTAAAAAATCCACAAAACATTGTCGGTTCTCTTCCTGCATGGAATCCTCATGTTCCCACATGGTAGCTTTAGGATTGTAGTAGGTCCATTGGACATTTAATATGTCGATGGATTGGTTCTTGAGAACTTTGACTTCCCTGTCCAAGATGTGCATTGACTCCACCTAAAAGTCCCCATCATGGTCCACTTTGATCATAGTACAATCAAACACATGGTTAGAATTGGACACATATTTATTTAATAAAGACGCATGAAACACATTATGAACTATCATGGATTCAATTAATTGAATCATGTACGGAATTGGGCCTATCCTTTTTAATATTTCAAATGAACCACAATATATCCCTATCAATTTTGGGAAACTTCCCAATTTCAGTGAGCTCCTTTTTTCCTTTACTTTAAGAAACACATGTTATACTGCTCTGAATTCTCTTTGTTCCCTACCTTTGTCGACATAAATTTTCTTCCTATCCTATGCAATCTTTAAATTTTTCTACACTTTACCATCTTCTCTTCTATTTCTCTTAACAATTCTGACCCAATAACTTCTTTGTTTGTTGGGTTATACCAACTCATTGGTGTGTTCCATTTTATTCCATACAAAGATTCAAATGGGATCATCTTCAATGATGTTTAATACCCATTATTTTAAGAAAAATCAACCAAATGAACATAGTCTTCCCACTTGGAAGATTGATCCATTACATACATTCTTAACATATCTTCAATTATCTGGTTGACCCTCTCTAGTTTTTTATCTGATTTTGGATGATATAGAGTGTTGAAATTCATATTTTTTCAAAATCCTTTAAGCAACCCTTTTTGCAAGAGAGATTTATGAGAAAAGTCTTTGGAGTGGGTAGATTTTTTGAAGACACAAATTTACATACAAATTTACAGAGGATAAATTTCAGGTATGTGACTTTATTCTATTCATCATCTCAATATTTCCCCTAATTTATTCAAACAAATTTTAGTGCATTAAAAAAAAAAGGGGGTTTCAGAGTTACACTTGATATTGGAAGCCCTAGCTTCCTTCTTGTTTCTTTTAGTTTTCCTCTCTATATTTCACATGTAGAATTGTTTTAAGCAATATATTTTTATAGGGTTTCTTTACTTGTATATGTGAAATTTGGTATATGTTGCAATGGGATCACCCATTCCATTGGATCCCGAACCTTATCAATGTCATTTTTCTTTTGAAAAAATACTTCCATTGTTCGCAGTGCACACTGTACAAAAATAACATAGTGGTGGGCATTTTCCTTTCAACAACACCATGAAGTCTAAAATAAAAATAATTTTGTTAGCATGTCTAGTGGTGTATAATAAACATTAATGAGACACCGATGCTTCTTTTAATTTATAGAGAATCGATAGGTATACCGTATGCATCAAAATCTTATTTTGTAAAATGTTTTTGTATTTTTTTTATATATGATGATTCTTTTCTTTTTTCTTTTATGCAGAATATGGCTAATATAAGTTCAAGGAAAAAAACTTATTTCTTTGAGTGCAATGGTATCTCATCCTGACAAGAGAACAAGGAAAGTTCTTTAAGTTGTATTAAAAATTTGGTATCTTTGAATTATTTGTGTGTTAAAATTAATCATGTGTGTTGGTTAATGAATGTCATGGAAATTCCAAGGGAAAAATGAGGGAACAACCAATACATGCTAGTAGGAATGTCTGAAAAAGTGTACAAGGAGATGGTAAAATAAATGAACATGATTGCATCATAGGAGGAGCCATCCCAACAATTACAACGTGCATCAAAGGTATGTAATCATTCATTTATTCTTTTATGTACATCGAATTTAAGTATGACATGAAACACTAATTTTTAATTGTTTTGATGTAGAAAAGAAAAAAAATGAAATCCATTTGACACATAAGATGGGACGACGAGGAATAGAATGGTTGATCACAAAGTTTGTGAGTACCTACCTTTTCAATCTTACTTAAAATTTCATATTTTTTGTTATATTTATATTTAAATAATTGATTTACACTCATCCATGGATGTCTTCTAATAGATGTTAACAAACAAAGAAGAGTCAATTGAAGAATTGATAGACATTGGGTTGAGTATGGGTTGTGAGTATATGTTGAAGTATCAAGGTTTAATTGAACAATTTGTAAATAGCTATGTTGTTTAACTTCCCTTGATTTGTAATTAAAGGAACAACAAGAAACCTTTATATTAATTATATCAATTGTGCTTTGTCATGGCATGTTAAAAATGCAGGAAACAAAGTATGGTTTGCATCCAACAAAAGTGATTTTCAGAGAGAGCATGCATCATGGCTTCAAAAGAATGTGCATTGTTTATGAGACAATCGCTACTACAATACACTTTTTGATTTACACAATCATGTATATTGTAGTACATATATATCTAGATATATTTATTACACGTTATTTCTATGTTTGTTGATGGAACATGAAGAGATGGAACATAAAAAAAAAAGTTCATCAATAAAACATTAGTTTAAATAATTGAAGTAAAATATCACCTACAGGTGATGTAGAAATAAGGTATGCATGCAACTTGAGCGATGAAAACAGTTCAAATGATGTTGAATGACAATCAATATAATTGAATGTTATTGCAAGTTATATAGTTTTGAATATTTGTCTATGAAAATCAAGGATTTTGTTTAATGTACTCGACATATTATCCCAATTGCATGAGGACATGTTACCAATGAGTGTAACAATTACATATTGGTTGCCTTTTGATTATTGTGGACCCTTATGTTGTCCCATTTTGTATGATGATGGGTCACTTATTCATATATAATAAAATGGGTTTCTTATTTTATTGCATTGTCAAATGTTGTAAAATGGTGTATTGTTGATTATTTAATATATGGATGATTTAAATTGTAACAAACAAAAAAGGTGTAGTTTGTTGGATAACACATTAATTAAATAATTATATCAAAATGTGATATACAAAATATAAAAATGAATATTATTATAAAAATATTTGATTTTGAGATGATTAATAGAAAATTAAAAAAAAAAAAAAAATTAATTAAAATATATACATATCAATGCACAATATTCTTTTGAACTCGCTAAATTGTGTGTTTTTAGGAGTAATACACATCGGTGCTAAAAATTATGAGAAAACATCACAACCTTAAACGACATAATGTACGATTATATTTTTATCCTTTCAAAATATTTTGGTGTGCATGATTACAATACGCATCGGTGCATGCATAAACATAAAAAGCACTAATATTTTTTATTTATGTGTACACACCTGCTATTTTTATTTATGTGTACATACTAATGATTTTTATTTATGCATACACATCAATGAATTTTATTTATGTTTGTGCATCGATGTGTGATACTCAATATCGCACTGGTGCGTTTTTACCAATACAAGCACTGACAAAAAAAACCTTCTCCTACCCAAATGTTCTTATTTATATGGAACATCTGTTAAAACCTCTACTACAAATAGTGAAGGTTGTAGTGGAGTTTTTTTTTTAAATTTCTTCCAATATTGTTACACTAAAAACCTCTGCAAAGACCTTTGCTACAATTTTTTTTCCTTGTAGTGTAAAATGTGCACCTTGTTCAACTTGGCATACAATTGATGTTCTCTCAACACTTGTAGCACCACCCTCAAATGATTTTCATGCTCCCCCTCTATCTTGGAGTAGATAATAATACCATCCAAGAAGACGATACCAAATTTCTCTAGGTAATCTCTAAACACTCCATTAATTAGACACATAAAAGTAGTAGGCTCATATGTCAACCTAAATGGCACCGCTACAAATTCATAATGATCATACCTTGTTTGCAATGTTGTGTCATTAGTATTCTCTTCTTGAATTCTCACTTGATAAATTGATCTCAAGTCAATCTTGGAAAATATATTTGTTCCTTTCAGTTGATAAAAACTATCATCAATCCTTGGCAAAGGGTACTTGTCCTTTACTATAACCTTATTCAATTATTTCAGTTTAGTACATAACCTCATAGTTTAATCCTTTTTCTTCACAAAAAGAACTAAGGAACCCTAGGGAGAAAGACTTGGGAACATGTACCCCTTCTTCAACATCTTCTCTAGTTGCATCTGCAATTCTTTCAGTATGGGTGTGTTCATTCTTTAAGAAGTTTTGGACACCTGGGAAACCCTAAGCATCAAGTCAATAGAGAAATATTCATATTCCTTCAAGATTAGATAGTTTTCAATAGTTGTCACATCATCCTTGGATACTTCTTCCATATGGGTTACATATATTTGACACCATTTTCTAAAGCTTCTTTTTAGTTGCAATGTTGAAATCTCTCTAACAGATATAAGCCTTGGAATACCTTAAACTGTCCTTGAATTTTCTTCCTCATCTAGACATGCAAAAACCTTGTTATAGAAATATAGGGCAACAAATGTTTTTCCAACCAATCCATACCAATCAAGGAGTCATATGACCCAAGTGGTATGATGTTCAAATCTACCTTAGTGATTACTCCATTCATATTCACTACACAATATTTAACAAGCTCATTGATTATTCTCGTGTTTCCATTGGCTAGCTAAACCAACCAAGACTTTTCATGCTTACTTATTTTCATTTTAAATATTTCAACCATATTAGGATCTATATAGCTATGACTAGCTCTAGAATCAATCAAAATAGTTATGGGTTGATTATCAATATTACCTTCCACCTTAACCATGTGGGATTCATAGTCTTCTTGTCTATTGTCCAAGAATGCATAAATCCTTGGCATGATCTTTCCCATGTCTTCCACTATATCAACTTCCTAAAGGTTATGCACAATCCTCATTATATCCCCTTTATGAGGACAATGTTTATACATGTGGTATCTTTTATATCCCCAACACTTTATGGGTTGTTGTATCAGCCTTTTCCCTAGGGAATCTATCATATTGGGATCATTTTTTTCTTTCTTCCCTTGTTGATATGACTGTGAACTATTCCTCAAGAAATGTGGGTTGAATCCTTTTTTTCTCTGATCCATGTTTCCTTTTTTTTTTGTCATCCCAAGATTTTTGAAAAGATGGTCTTCCCTTACTTTTCTCATACAAATACTTAATTGTTCTCATAAATTCCTCCAAATTCTTTGAATCATCAAACTAAATTTTATCTTTGTATAATTATGCATCCAACTCAAGAACCTCTAAATTTTAACCCTCTCATCCCTAATGAAATCCACATATCTTATAAGTTCCAAGAATTTATTCTCATCTCTTCCATGGTCATGTTCCTTAACTTAAGCTCAAAAAGTTCTTGCATCTTCTTGTCATAATAATGTTCTGATAGGTACTTCTTCTAAAAATACTTTTCAAAATACTTCCAAGAGATTGTATTTTCATCAATATGATTGACTTTCTTGAGTTGGTTCAACCATGTGAAATCCTTTCCCTGAAGATGATATATGGTAATATTTGCTTCCATATTCGATGAATAATTGTGCAACTACAAATATTTTCTCATTCCCAACAACGATTATTCTACTTCTTTAGCCTTATTGTTCTCTCCATCAAATATTGATGGCTTGAGCCTCCTAATCACTCCTTGCAAACTATCCAACTAGAACCTTCTCCTTTGATGTCTAAGAGGGGATCTACTTGGGCTACTTTTGGATTCAAAAAATCCAGCTGCTCTTATGGATAAATGTATAAGTGAATGATAATATCTACTAACACTTCGTGAGTGGCTTGGACCTATATGGTCATCCCTCCTATCATACCATATGTTCTCTTATACATGACCTACACTAGCTACATGTCTTATGCTAGAATCCTTGTTGATTTGTCTTTATAGGTTATTTTCCCTCTGTAGCAACTGAGAATTAATTTGGTTCTTCTCCTCTTGAGATATTATCAACCTTTCATTATCTGCTCTATATATTTTTACTTACCTATGAAAACTCTTCATCAACTCTACAGGCTCCACTCTTCTTTTGTTTTCTTTTGTTTCCATTGGACTCTATTTTTGTATTTCCTAGGATGATATTTAATCCTATATTTTCATCTCCATGGTTGTAATAACCTTTTCAATCATCCATTTCTTTAGTCCTCATATATGAACTTGATATGTTATGCATGTACATCTAATTCCACAAAAATGTTCATGCAACAATTACTATTAGAATTCTGCATACTGTAAAATATTCATTAATTAGGCTATATATCTTTCTTCATATCAATTTATGAAGAACACAAATGCACTAGTCCAAATTATGATTCTTTACATGCAATATCATATGAATCAACTTTCAATAACAATACTCATGCCTCATTTTAAGTTTTGGGATAAAATTATAGCTTTCTTAATTTTGTCCTTTTTACTCAATTGTGGCCTATTCTCACTGATGCAATTTAGATGGAAGACCATTTTCTGCCACCTATAGCATAAAATTGGTTAGGAATAAAAAAATATTTTGTATTAGGAACAAATAGAAATTATGATTGTAAATACACAACCATTTTTAGATTTGGAATATGATTCTTTAGTCAAATTATGTATACATATACAATTGATGACTTTGTACTTTTACATTTTCTCTAGACTTACAATGTTTATCCAAAATTGGATCTCTCTCAAGCAGAGAAAAATTGGGAAAAACTTCCTCAATTCAAAGTTGTTTGGATTGTTGAGGAGGAAAAATGCCGACTAAATATTTTTTCCAAATTTGTGATCTAGGGTCCCTTTTCCTCCTCTGAAGATTTCAAATATTCCCAAAAAGTTTCAAGAGTAGTGGTTGTAGGCATGTTTTTTCATCTTTACATGAAACCATTTGGAATTTGGCTAAACACCCAATTGGGTATATTCATGTCTTCTTTTTGGACTCCCTATAAAAAAATCATCTTTATATAGGCCCTAATTATTGAGCACGACCCATATCTTTGAACACCATTAATTTCATTTTCTAGAAAATTTAAGAATAAATTGCCAATGGCCAATGGCTCTGACTAACACTTTCGTAGACTTTGACTTCACACACATACCCTCTAAATTTTATTTGATTATGAGTTTTTATGCTTATGTTCTGGCCAAAAGAAGTTTTCTAGTCTTAAATTATTTTTTAAATCCTTGTCCATTGTTTTTTTTCCTTTCCTCTTTTCTTCTTCTTTCCTTTCTTTCTCTTCTTCTTTTCTTTTCTCTTCTTCCCATTTTGTTTATTTTATCTTTCCTTATTGATCACTAAAACCCTTCATTAGTGGTCAATGAAAAGTTCTATCACCTATCGTTGGCCAAGGAAAAGTTCTATTGGAGATCAAAGAAAAGGTTTATTAGCTATCAACAATCAGGGAAAAAGTCTATCCACCATCAGGGAAAAATTCTATTGGCGATTAGGGAAAAGGTATATTGACTATCGGGGAAAAAGTGTATCCACAATTGTTAAAAATGTTTAACAGTTATTGAAGGTCGAGGAAAAATTATATCAACGATCAATTATTTTTTGTGAACTACATTATGTTCCCACTTCATCGAATTTCACAAAATTTCCAAAATCCCCATTGACAATCGGAAAAATTCCTTTCACAATGCCAAGATCATTTAACTTATACGTTTCTAGCCAAATGTGTGTTGGATCTAGACCATTGATCTCAACATCAATTTGATATCAAGCGCCAGTTCACTTGACTTCGCCAAATTTGCAGATGAATCTCAACTGTCGATCACTAAATTGAATGTGATCTAGACCGCAAATTCCCCAAAATTCACCAAACTCTAAAATCGTCCACAACTTCTAGTTTTCTCCATCCATGATTGATGTTTTTCTTCTTTGACGAACTAAATTTTCTTCCCACTTCACCGAATTTCGTCGAACTAAGAATTGTTTTTTAGTGAATTAATAATTTTAACCAACTTGAAATGAATCTCAACCATTGATTTCCAAGTCAGATGAGATTTGGACCTTTGATTCACTAAACTCCTTAGATGCCATGAAAACATGAAATTTGAACTCCAAGACTAGTTTTTAACTCTGCAACTTTCATATTCATGCAATTAATCATCTCTTCGACCATTCTGAGTGAAAATTCTACTTGAATTGTTTTAGAAATTTTTGGATTTCTCTTTGATGTTATAATTTTCCCCAAATTCGACAAAGATCATCCTCTACAACAACAAATTTACCAAATTTTCACTCATCATTAGCCCATATGGATCCGGTGTTGAACCAAAAGCTCTGATACCAAACTGTAACATACTAAAAACTTGTAAATGTGTTGAACCTAAACTGAATAGATATAGCTAAACAATAATACACACATTTGTAGAGAAAATTGGAAAAAGAAGAAGAAGGAGAGAAAGAATGGAAGAATTATCATTAACCGTATTCCACACTCAAGGAGTGAATAATTTACGATATATATATATGATACATGAGTAAATAATGAGCCATAGTGGTGGTCTAGAGTGATATGGACACACACCAGCAGTTACAAGAGTAAAATGCCACCTAGTCTAGTCTCTCAAGCAGTTACGGGAGTGAACTGCCACCTAGTTGAGTTAGCTAGTCAACTAATCTTCAATTAACTGACTGAACAAAGAGTAGTGATGAGTTAACTCAAGGAAATAAGGGTAATGCGCCAATGATCCAGGTGGATATTGGTGGCCACCCACCTATTCCACTTGGACCCCCACCATTGCTTCTTTCAGTTTTTCAGTTTTCGCACAGTTTACTATTTTTAGCATTTTTTTCGGGTCCTGAACTTCCGGGGCCATTTTGAGGCCCTAAACGATGTTTTTTTGGGTATGATGTTGTTGCAAAATAGAATCTAAAGATTCTATTTTGTCTTGAGCGTTGTAGGCCTCAGATATATCTTTCCAACAAGCTATCATACACCTAAAACAGAGATCGTATGCAAAAGTTACGACCCTAGGAAGTTGATGCACCAACTTACCCAAACGGGGCCCACATGACTTTTGGCGCTTCATCTCCCAGGGTTAGGTTTTTGGATGTATAGGACTTTTGGCATTCTCGTTTATTGTAAAAGGGCCTTCAGAGCCTCATTTTAATCATCTTCTCATAGATGCGAGTAGCGGCCACATCTCTTCTCAGAGATAAGCTACCAGCGCCTAGCTAGTTTATTTCCATTCTGTCTGTAAGCATATTTCAGTCATTTGTTATTAATGAAATGAATTCTTATTTCCACTGCATCTCTATGTTTATGTGTATTTTTGTATTTCATTGTGTTCCTACATAAATTTGGATCAGTGGTATCAGAGTGGTCTGCTCATTCTCGATCTTTCTTTGCATGTCCCCAACGAGATCGGGGTATAAGGAGTTGGGGCTCGATCTAGTTGAACCTTTGCAAGATCAGCCTCGCAAACCCCGATGACCGCCCTAGGGGGAAGAAAATAAAGATGAGGGAGCAGGAGATCCTATCAAAATGTTGCTCGAGGAGGCCCTCAAGAAACAAAGGAACGCGATGATGGACAACTTTGCCCAGATTCTTCAACGGATTCCGACTGGTAGTGCATCGACATCCAGAAGCCACTCTGGAGGTGCCACTCCTTTTAAGGTACAATTAAACTTCGACATTCCCATATTTGATGGCCAAATAGATGCAAATGCCATAGATAGATGGTTGAATCTGTTAGAAGGATATTTCTCGGTTCATGACTTTTCTGACCGAGAAAATATTATTTTCGCACTCCTCAAAGCCACCCCCCATGTCAAGGACTGGTGGGAAACCTACTCGGAGCAAGAGGGCGAGGGAGAACCCTCTTTGTTCTCGGCCGCATCCACTTGGAATTATTTCTGAGACGCCATCAAGGAACAATATTATGCCGTGGGGAGCTATGAGGACAAATACATACAATGGACTACGTTGCGGCAACAAAGGGACCAAGATGTGCATGAGATGACGAATCTCTTTCATACCCTACACACAAAGTTGGGTATCAAAGATTCAGAGAAACATTTGGTGTTTGTTAAGAACCTGAATAGATCTACACATATAATCACCACAAATACTGAATACGCAATAGATCCACAAAGCAATATAGAAGAAACCACACTTTATTATATCAAATCCTTGAGGTAGGGAAACACCATACAATGGATCCTATTATGGAAGGGATCCTCTCCTGTTCACTTGCCTCTTCGAGGGGGCATCCTCCTATTGAGCTACCACTCCA
>ML785073.1:453273-466748 GCA_009831015.1 Picea engelmannii
TTTACTCTTTTCTGCAGAGGGCTGCTTCAAATCTGCGGGGAGCAGCTTACTCCGATAGTACTCGTTCATCATATGAAACTTATTATGGAAACGCCAATAGTATTGCTACTCCGTGGAATAATCTTATGGCCGGCTTTGCTGCCTCCGTGCATTAGACGGCCCACTGAGTTTGCCAATGTGAAATAATAAGAAGCTATGTAATATTATCTGTAACGCGGCTCCACCTATCCACCAAATATTTATAATTAATGCGAACTCTGAAGCCATGTATGTATACATTAATTTTTCACAGATCTTATTATGTTAGAAGAACAACTCGTCTCTTCTCTTCGGTACTTCTTTTCTTTTCGCCAGTGCATCAATTATCTCGTTTGGATGTGAAGATAAATCGTGCATCACTGCTGAATATATTCGGCAGGGTTTTATCTTTTCTGGTACAACAATGATTGCAGCTGTAGTCTGTGCATGCGATAGGGGTTGAAATGCATTATCTCTAAAATATTTTGCTTTGAATTTCTGGAAGTAATTTATGTCAAAAGCTATTTATTTTAAATAACTAGCACAGCCACATGATTGTGGCTAAAGATTTATTGAAGCAATTGAATTTGACAATGAGGTGTTTTATACATCTTTGTTAATTAGGTAAAAGTGGCAATGACTCACTAAAATATTAATCATATTAAGTAAATGTGAAAAAATAAACAAGGAAATATAATAAATATACTCTTTTAAACTTAATTATATGTATTTTACATATGTTTTTTTTAAGTTAGAAGTTTTAATATTAATACGACAATCAACATAGTATTTTTAAGTTAGAAGTTTTAATATTAATATGACAATCAACATAGTAGGAACAACATTGAATGTTGCTTGCTATCTTGGAAATCAAGAACAGAATAATGACTAATCTTCATTTGTTCCAAAAAGTATAGAAGCTCACATAAAAAAAAGCTTGTATATCCTAGCAAAATATAAAGCTAGTGATTGAGGAGGTGGCAGTCACTCCTTGTTCTTATAAATCTAGATAAACAAAGTGATTTAAGTTGGATGAGCATATTCTTGCTACTCACATAAACTTTGGGGCTTTACTCCTCTGGATGAATTGTTCTTATAAATCTAGATAAACAAAGTGTTTTAAGTTGGATGAGCACACTCTTGCTACACTCTTGCTACTCACTTAAACTTTTGGGGCTTTACTCCTCTGGATTCTCATCCAGTGGGAAGGGATTAGACTGGGTGCCTGCTTTACTCCTTTGGATTCTCATCCAGTGGAAAGGGATTAGACTGGGTGCCTTTCGATGTCAGGAACAGGTCTCCATGAAATCTCCTCACAAGTTTGCTTGGCTATTGACCATGATCTCAATATTGAATACCTCCCTAAGCATTGAATTCTTTATCTATACTGCTTAACTTGTGCATGATGTCCTTTTATTGGCTGGTAATAAATGTTTTGTTCATCTACTACAATTCAATGAGCCTAAAAATCTTGGTTTCTCTGGTCCTCTAAAAACCTCAGTCAGGAATTCATTCCTTAAATTATGTTTCCAGTTGCTCTTTAGTGCCATATTGCCTTTGCTTCTTGACAACATTCTCCATCATGTCCATCTCTTCTTTTGCTACCTGAGAAAAACGACAGTGGAAATCATAGGCCGTTTTGATTGTATGTAGTTGATCTCGAGTCAGGTGTCAAGAAGTTTGAACAAGAAGGGACAGCTGGGAGGAGCCTCTGTTGCTCCCCCTCTTACTTTTGGAAGGAATGGCCCCGTTTCCTTCGAGATTCATAGGGAGTGACAGGTTCAAAATTAGAGCTGTAGGGTATTGAAAGGGAGAAACAATCGATAACTTGATTAGTGCAAGAGGGTGATGCGGACCAGACACAAGATGTGGAAAACTTTGAAGGGAGAGGCCCGAGAAGAGGAAAATACCCGAAATTGGAGTAGGGGAGAAGCCCTTCGAAGGAACGAGATGCATGCACCTCCAATATATGCTATGTTCTTGCAACACACCCAGGAGGAACCAGACACCTCGGGGATCAGACCAAAGGGATAACATCCTTAAAGACTTAAACCTTGGAAGCATGGAAAATCCCCCCTTTACCAGTTTTCACCAATTTTATGAATGACAGGTGCCAAAGAAAGCAGTAGACCATCCACACAATTGGACAAAGCACATGGGGATACAAAAGGGTTGGAGGTGATTTGCTAAAACCACCAAGTAACTCCATGGACCTCGCTCCTACTTTCCGAAAAAACAAAAGCCTTTCATAAAAAGATCACTGTTCAAATACATCACCTACAACAACACGGAACCAAGAAACTAAAACGAGCAGAGCCTGATATTAACTAGGATTGTCGCCTTCCACTGCTAGTTGCCAATCCATGGCTTGAATTCAACGATGCCAGAGTTGGTTGGTCCAGCTGCTTCCTTTACCATAATTGTCAAATGATCATTAACACTGGCTTGAACAAGCCAATTCTCATCATGATATACCATCATCTTCAGACCACCAATCCAGGAACCGCGTACCAGATGACATGAGCAAACTATAAAATAACATATACCAACCCTACACAAACCAAAAACCAGGTCTTCATTGCGAAGCATGATTTCCCATGGTCTCTCACGACAACGTGGGAGCAGTGCCCTGCCCATCCCATCCCATGTGTTTACACTCCAATCTAGTAAATGTATTTTAGATATGTTGTGATAATAAAAGATCAGAAATTAATCAGGTGGGTTATCTTAAGGGGATGAGTGTACTGTTTTGTTAGAATGTAATTTACCATCCACTAAATGTGGGGAAGTACTCTCAAACTTCCTTGCTGTATTCTTAGAAAAAAAAAACAAGTTTCACAATGTCATTCGTATGGCATTTAAGGTAAGTAAATTCACTACATGATTGATTAAGAGTAGAGTGTCAAAATCTAATGTTGCAATTTTGTAATCTCATAAACTCTTTTAGAATTTGATTTTTTTTAATTTCAAATTCTTTAATGATACATCTTGAACTGAATTTTGTACTTTATAAACCTCAATTTTACACTTAATTTTCAATCACATTTGATATAACTACTCAATTTTTTAAAAATGGGTTACACATCATATACATCTACTTGTCATTCACGTGTTCATTACTACATGTCTTTATAATTATATAGATATTTTCATTGTCACATAAATTACTTTCATGCAACTATCCACAAGAATTGTGCTTTTACATAATTACAAATCTTCATAATTATATGTATGTATTTATCATCTCATAGACTACTTTCTATGGAGTTGTCTACAAGAATTGTGTTATACCATCACAACTATCATTAAATACAAGTTTCAAAATATTTTCCCAAACTATTTGATATTGAATAAAATTTCATAATTTAATTTCACATCGTTGTGTTTTTCATAAACCCCACTTTAATTTTAAAGCAAAAACATTTAAACATAACAAAAAAATATCTCTCTCTATATAATTGGTGTTGTAAATCAATCCTTATAATTTTTTCATTAATTAATTTTCATTGCTTGATTTTTATTTATATGTATATTTTAATTTATTAATTAGTTTCCATTTATTTAGTTTTATTTATATGAAAATACTATAAAAAAATGAAAGTGTTGTTGAATTTATCAAATGCAACCAAATATAAGAAGTTAGAAACTATATAAGATGTTGTAGTAGATAGAAAATATTAATACAATGTACTAATTACTAACAGGTGATAATTTCTATAAAAGTTAATGGATGGTTACTATATTATATTTCTCATACTCTTATCATAGTATTGAGAGAATGATTGTTTAATCATATTTTCTATATAGATATGAGCTATGGGTGTAATTTTCCACATTTAAACTCAGAAAAAACAATAATTTAAAGACATGATTGTTCATCCACTTAGAAATATAGTTAGCCATATTAATAATAACAAGCTTAAAGAAGAAAGCTTGAAGAGAGTCCATGTTGATTAAAGCTAAAGTAATAAATATCTTGAAACATGTGGAGTAGAAATATAAATATTCATATTAGTAAACCAAACCAAGCATTTGTCTTTGATGCCTTGCAGTTGAAAGAATTACTCAACCAAGATTCACCAATGATAAATTTTACACCCATTCGAACACTTATGATTACAAAATAGCATTAGATTTGTTCTTTACAGGTTTTAACCATTTTGGAGTTTGAAATGTTTTGATTTACAATTCACTACTCAGGATATATTTCGAACTCCAAGATGGGTTATAAATTGAAAACAACAACTTTTAGGATGATATACTCATCAATGGGTTCCATAATGAAAAGATGTAATGTAACACCTTAGTTTTGACCCCCAATGTAGCATTGTATATTTGTAAGTATTATGAATGGTCATAGGCCAAGTGATGTAATATAAAAACATTGTACATTGAAAATAATAAAATGGAATATAGTGCTAACTACTAGACGGGTAGGGACCATAGTAAATGGGGGCTATAATTCCACAGGAGGGGGGGCTTAGTGGGGTTTTTGAGGGGTTTCCATATTCCTTGAGTCTTAAACAATCTCCAAAAACCAGTTTGTCATTTATTCATTTATCCCTTTGACTTATTAAACACTCAATCACTAAATTCATGTAAGAGGTTGGCTCAGGAAGTTGATGAATTCAGTTATGACATCATGGGTTGAGTGTAATAATTCTTGGGGGAAGAGCGAGAGTCTAGCAAGCATGGGAGAAGAGGATTTTTTGGGTAAGAAGAAGAGAAGCATTTATAATTAGCCAAAAGTGAGGAAAGCTTGAGCAGAGTGTTGTAAAAGAGTGACCATCATAGTGGGTACTGAAGATAGCTTGTTGAAGATATTATTTGTCATAATGAGGTCGGTATGCCCATGGATGATTTCTAGTGAGACATTACCCAATATCAATTGTATATGATGTGTGACCACTCTTGTTCTAGTTTGATTTCCTAGACCCCCCAGTATTCTTGTGGATTCATATCCCAAGCTTGGGTGGGGTTGTTGTGGAGAGAATTTGTACAACAGAGCCTGCAATTGGGAGGAACAACCATCGTCTACAACTGGTTGTGTAAATGTTTTTTAAAATATAAGTGTTTTGATCACTATGTTATTTACTTTTTAATGTTGTGATAAAATGTTGCATTTACTTTGTAATTTATATCTATGAATTTTGTTGTGTTTATTTAATTGTTTTTTTTTTCATGTTTAAATGTTTGCATTCATGATTTTTTAAGAGTTAATGATAATAATATATTTGTGTGTCATGATGCACATATTTTCTTCATTCAAAATTGGTATGTTAGTCTATTTTTGTAGTAACATGGCATGGCAAGGGAGTTTTGTTGGAGTTACTTCACACACACCTAGGATCTATTTTTCCTAAGGTTTTTCCTTGTTTATTAGTCATAATTAGTCATCATCCAGTCTCCTATATTTTAGGGGAGAATATTCCACATGGAGAATATTCTCTTTCAATTGACACTTCAGTTTGACTAGTTGAGTTGAGTTTAGATGCTGCATTGATTTTTTCACCATGCAACATTAGGATCATCACCAGCTAATGCACACTTGTCTTGGGATCATCAACAAACTGACGCACTACCCTTGTTTCCTTGAGTTAACTCCTCACTACTCTTTGTTCATTCAGTTAACTGAAGACTAGTTGACTAGTTAACTCAACTAGGTGGCAGTTCACTGTTGTAACTACTTGAGAGACTAGACTAGGTGGAATTTTACTCCTGTAACTGCTGGTGCGTGTACAGATCACTCTAGACCACCACTATGGCTCATTATTTACTCATGTATAATATATCTATTGTAAAGTATTCACTCCTTGAGTGTGGAATACAATTAATGAGAATTCTTCCATTCTTTCTCTCCTTCTTCACTTTATTTTCACCATAGTGATGTTCAGGGGGGTGTTGGAGTTACTTCACATAAACCTAGGATTTATTTTTCCTAAGGTTTTTCCTTATTTATTAGTCATAATTAGTCATTATCCAATATCCTATATTTTAGGGGAGAATATTCCACCTGGAGAATATTCTCTTTCAGTTGACACTTCAGTTTGACTAGTTGAGTTGAGTTTAGATGCTGCATTGGTTTTGTCACCATGCAACATTGGGAACATCACCAGCTAATGCGCACTTGCCTTGGGATCATCAACATATTGGCGCATTACCCTTGTTTCCTTGAGTTAACTCCTCACTACTCTTTGTTCAGTTAGTTAACTAAAGATTAGTTGACTAGCTAACTCAACTAGGTGGTAGTTCACTCTCGTAACTGCTTGAGAGACTAGACTAGGTGGCATTTTACTCCTTTAACTATTGGTGTGTGTCCAGATGACTCTAGACCACCAATATGGCTCATTATTTACTCATCTATCCTCTATCTATTTTAAATTATTCACTCCTTGAGTGTGGAATACGGTTAATGAGAATTCTTCCATTCTTTCTCTCCTCCTTCTTCTTTCTCCAATTCTCTTTGCAAATGTGTGCATTATTGTTTAGCTAGATCTATTCGGTTCAGGTTCAACACATTTACAAGCTTTTAGTATGTTACAGTTTGGTATCAGATCTTCTGGTTCAACACCAGATCCATATGGGCCAATGATGAGTGAAAATTTGGTAAATTTGTTGTTGTAGAGGATGATCTTTGTCGAATTTGGGGAAAATTATAACATCAAAGAGGAATTCCAAAATTTCTAAAAAAATTCAAGTAGAATTTTCACTTACAATGATCGAAGAGATGATTAATTGCATGAATATGAAAGTTGCAAAGTTAAAAACTGGTCTTGGAGTTCAAATATCATGTTTTCATGGCATCTAAGGAGTTTAGTGAATCAACGGTCCAAATATCATTCAACTTGGAAATCAATGGTTGAGATTCATTTCAAGTTGGTTAAAATTATTAATTCACTAAAAAACAATTCTTAGTTCAACGAAATTCGGTGAAGTGGGAAGAAAATTTAGTTCATCAAAGAAGAAAATCATCGATTGTTAATGGAGAAAACTAGAAGTTGTGGACGATTTTAGAGTTGGGTGAAGTTTGGGGAATTTGCGGTATAGATCACATTCAATTTAGCGATCGACATTTGAGATTCATCTGCAAATTTGGCGAAGTCAAGTGGATTGGCGCTTGATATAACTTGGATGTTGAGATCAACGGTCTAGATCCAACACACATTTGGTTAGAAACGTATAAGTTAAATGATCTTGGCATTGTGAAAGGAATTTTTCCGATTGTCAATGGCGATTTTCGAAGTTTGGCGAAATTCGACAAAGTGGGAACATAATGTAGTTCACAAAAAATAACTGATCGTCGATAGAATTTTTCCTCGACCTTTGATACCTGTTAAACCTTTTTAAAAATTGTAGATACACTTTTTCCCCGATAGTCGATATACCTTTTCCGTGATCGCCAATAGAATTTTTCCCTGATGGTCGATAGGCTTTTTCCCTGATTGTTGATAGCTAATAAACCTTTTCTTTGATCGCCAATATAAAATTTCCTTGGCCATCGATAGGTGATAGAACTTTTCATTGACCACTAATGAAGGGTTTTAGTGATTAATAAGGAAAGATAAAATAAACAAAATGGGAAGAAGAGAAAAGAAAAGAAGAAGAGAAAGAAAGGAAAGAAGAAGAAAGGAGGAAAGGAAAAGAAATGACGGACATGGATTTAAAAAAGAATTTGAGAGTGGAAAACTTCTTTTGGCCATAACAGAAGCATACAAACTCATAATCAAATAAAATTTAGAGGGTATGTGTGTGAAGTCAAAGTCTACAAAAGTGTTAGTCAGAGCCATTGGCCATTGACAAATTATTCTTAAATTTTCTAGAAAATGAAATTAATGGTGTTCAAAGATATCGGTCATGCTGAATAATTAGGGCCTAGATAAAGATGATTTTTTTATAGGGAGTTTGAAAAGAAGACATGAATATACCCAATTGGGTGTTTAGCCAAATTCCAAATGTGTTCATGTAAATATGAGGAAACATGCCTACAACCACTATTCCTGTAAATTTTGGGGAATATTTGAAATCTTCAGAGGAGGAAAAGGGACCTCGGATCACAAATTTGGAAAAAATATTTAGTCGGCATTTTTCCTCCTCAACAATCCAAACAACTTTGAATTGAGGAAGTTTTTCCCATTTTTTCTCTGCTTGAGAGAGATCCAATTTTGGATAAACATTGTAAGTCTAGAGAAAATGTAAAAGTACAAAGTCATCAATTCTATATGTATACAAAATGTGACTGAAGCATCATATTCCAAATCTAAAAATGGTTGTGTATTTACAATCATAATTTCTATCTGTTCCTAATACAAAAGATTTTCTAATTCCTAACCAATTTTATGCTATAGGTGGCAGAAAATGGTCTTCCATCTAAATTGCATCAGTGAGAATAGGCCACAATTGAGTAAAAAGGAAAAAATTAAGAAATCTATAATTTTATCCCAAAACTTAAAATGAGGCATGAGTATTGTTATTGAAAGCTGATTCATATGATATTGCATGTAAAGAATCATAATTTGGACTAGGGAATTTGTGTTCTTCATAAATTGATATGAAGAATGATCTATAGCCTAATTAATGAATATTTTAAAGTATGCAGAATTCTAATAGTAATTGTTGCATGAACATTTTTGTGGAATTAGATGTACATGCATAACATATCAAGTTCATATATGAGGACTAAAGGAATGGATTATTGAAAAGGTTATTACAACCATGGAGATGAAAATATAGAATTAAATATCATCCTAGGAAATACAAAAATAGAGTCCAATGGAAACAAAAGAAAACAAAAGAAGAGTGGAGTCTGTAGAGTTGATGAAGAGTTTTCATAGGTAAGTAAAAATATATAGAGTGGATAATGAAAGGTTGATAAGAGCTCAAGAGGAGAAGAACCAAATTAATTCTCAGTTGCTACAGAGGCCAAATAACCTATAAAGACAAATCAACAAGGATTCTCGCATAAGACATGTAGCTAGTGTAGGGAATGCATAAGAGAACATATGTTATAATAGGAGAGATGACTAGATAGGTCCAAGCCACTCACGAAGTGTTAGTAGGTATTATCATTCACTTATACATTTATCCATAAGAGCACCTAATGTTTTTGAATCCAAAAGTAGCCCAAGTAGATCCCCTTTTAGACATCAAAGGAAAAGGTTCTAGTTGGATAGTTTGTAAGGAGCGATTAGGAGGTTCAAGCCATCAATATTTGATGGAGAGAACAAGAAGGATGAAGAAGTAGAAGAATCTTTGTTGGGAATGAGAAAATATTTATAGTTGCACAATTATTCATCGAATATGGAAGCAAATATTACCATATATCATCTTCAGGGAAAGGATTTCACATGGTTGAACCAACTGAAGAAAGTCAAGCATATTGATGACAATACAATCTCTTGGAAGTATTTTGAAAAGTTTTTTTAGAAGAAGTACCTATCAAAACATTATTATGACAAGAAGATGGAAGAATTATTTGAGCTTAAGTTAGGGAACATGACCATGGAAGAGATGAGAATAAATTCTTGGAACTTATAAGAGATGTGAATTTCATCAGGGATGAGAGGGTTAAAAATTAGAGGTTCTTGAGTTGGATGCATAATTATACAAAGATAAAATTCAGTTTGATGATCCCAAGAATTTGGAGGAAGTTATGAGAACAATTAAGTATTTGTATGAGCAAAGTAAGGGAAGACCATCTTTTCAAAAATATTGGGATGACAAAAAAAAGGAAACATGGATCAGAGGAAGAAAGGATTCAACCCACATTTCTTGAGGAATAGTTCAGAGTCATATCAACAAGGGAAGAAAGAAAAAAATGATCCCAATATGATAGATTCCCTAGGGAAAAGGCCGATACAACAACCCATAAAGTGTTGGGGATATAAAATAGACCACATGTATAAACATTGTCCTCATAAAGGGGATATAATGAGGATTGTGCATAACCTTTAGGAAGTTGATATAGTGGAAGACATGGGAAAGATCATGCCAAGGATTTATGCATCCTTGGACAATAGACAAGAAGACTATCAATCCCACATGGTTAAGGTGGAAGGTAATATTGATAATCAACCCATAACTATTTTGATTTATTCTAGAGTGATGCAGGAGCATCACTCACCTACCAAGCGAGCCAAAGCGTGGGAAGCGAACATACAGCTGGACAAGCCAACAAACCTCAAATTTTGAATTCTACTTTGGTATTGTTGCGCCGTCGTTTAACAAAAGGCATTCAAAGCCGGGCGCACTTGTATTATGTTATAGATAGGAAGGCATTAAATACTATTAAGGATGTTAGATAGAAATTTATTGTAGATTAGACAGTTTAGCTTTCGAGAGGGAAAACGGAATATAGGCACCCTCCGTTGTATTGTTGAAGAATTATTATTCAGCATTAGCATCAGAGAGAAAGAGAGAACAGAGTAGAGAATTCGTGAAGAAACCCCATGTACAGATTGAATTAATAGAAGGGACTCTTGATTCAATTCCATGGCTGCGTTTGAGTTCTTTGTGCTGTTGATGTTATTTTGTTGCATACTTGCTTCTTTATATGCTTATCTTTTATATGATGCATATGTGATTGCATATCAGGTTCATAACTGAGAGAATGAGTTCCAATTGTTTCTCTGCTTGAGCCGGGAGATTCCTGCATAGAGTGCAGTTGAATTCCTCTGCATAGAGTGCGTCGAGGAGGCTAAGTAGTTGAACCTTTGTTCTCGTTTTGCCCAAGGTGAATTGGGATCGTTCAAGTCATGCAGGTGAGTGCAAGTTGGACGTGAAGTCTCAGTAGCAAGTCTGAGAAGGAAAGGAGAGGCTGTTGCGATCGTGAGCACACAGGACTCAGAAACTTCATCACTACTGGAAGTGGTTGAAGACCGGGCATAGGGAGTGTGTTCGAAAAATCTCTGAAGAAGTCTGAGTTAGTAAAAGCTCAGGAGGGATAACTCCTTGTTTCATTGTGGAAACAGAATAGAGTGGAGTTCATACAGGATAAAGGTGGTGAACGGAGGAACTCTTCAAGAGGAAAAGGAAGAGAATCGACGACTTGAATTGTCGAGGAGAATCACGAAGATCGCGACCTGACTGTGGGTCAGATATATCGGAAGTTCGCGATGGAAGATTCCTGTTTCTCGTAGAGCGAGGTCACGAGAACGCGAAGCACGACGTCCCGAAAATGTCTTGCATGGTGTACGTCGCAATCGGGTGATGTGACAGGTGACCTCGGGATATCGGATCTCGGGAGTTGGAGGCCTCAGGGTCTGATCCCGGAAGTAACGAGTGCGCGAGGTCGCGAGATCCCGAGTCATCGGTATCTCGGCACTTCGGGTCTCGGAGGTTGCGAACTCGGAGGCATAGAGACGCTAGTTGCGAGTCGCGATAGCTCGAGGTTCCAACATACCGAGAGAAAGTCAACGTCGGCCAGAAGCATCGGGTTTCGGAATCTGAGAGTCCAGTTCCCTGTTGTGGAATTCACGAAGTCGCGAGAGCCGATCCTTCGTCAACTAAGGAAGGAAGGATCGATGTGCAGACTGTGGGTAAAGACTCCCGAGGGAGTTGGAGAGTTGATAACTCTTTGGGCCGAGAACTAAGAGGTCCTGGTAGGGGAGACCGTACCGCGAGGGTAGAGTTGCATCAGAGTGGTATCAGAGCCTGAAGATCTTGTCTGTATATCTCAGGCGAGAGAAGTGAAGGAGAAAGGAAAAACACTCCGATACTCACGACTTGCGTCAGAGTGGTATCAGAGCCTGAAGATCTTGTCTGTATATCTCAGGCGAGAGAAGTGAAGGAGAAAGGAAAAACACTCTGATACTCACGACTTGCTTCAGAGTGGTATCAGAGCACGGTTGAGGAGTTCTCTCTATTCAGGAAGCAGAGGGAAACAAATACACAATGCCGCCCAGGAGAGAGAGGCAGTCACCTGATCGTGAAGGAAGGGATGCCCGAAGAAGGGGAAGGCCGGCAGGAAATATAGAAATGGAACGTCAGATACGAGATCTCAGGGCGAGACTCGAAGATATGGAGACCACCCAGAGGCGTGGAGCCGACGCAGGAGAGTTCAGCGATCCTGAGATTGAAGAGGAAGCTGGGCACGCTGAAGAGGAAAACTTAGCAGAAGATGCCTCGACAGAGAGGTTGATCAAAGCCATTTCGAGGATGAGCTCGAAGACAAAGATGGACATTCCCGTTTATGAGGGAAGTCTAAATGCAGAAGAGCTGGTGGATTGGATCCGAGGGCTCGACACTTACTTCGATTACGAAGATATCGAAGAGGACAAGAAAGTAAAGCATGCCGTCACGAAGCTGAAAGGACATGTAGCATTATGGTGGGACGAGCTGTAGGCAGACAGGCGTTCCAAAGGAAAACAGAAAATCAAAAGCTGTGATCAGATGATCGCCAAGATGAAGGCGAAGTTCATTCCAAGGGACTACCAGATCACACTATTCAGGCGTATGCAGAACCTGAGATAGAAGTTGATGTCGGTGAAGGAGTACACAGAGGAATTTTACAGGCTCAACATTCGAGCTGGTCATCGGGAGAGTGATGACGAAAAGGTGGCAAGATATCTGAATGGTCTCAGGTATGACATTCAGGATGAGCTGAGCATGGTTACCATCCGCACAGTTGAGGATGCATACCAAATGGCTCTGAAAGCCGAAGAAAAGTTGAGCCGCAAGCAGGGACAGCGAGGCCGAGGCAGGAGCCAGCCTAGAGGCAAGGCGGTTGCCTAGAAAGAAATTCAAAAGCCCAAGGAGGATTGGAAGAGGCCTCAGGGTAGAGCTGAAAGAGGTGGAACCTCACAGCAGAGGCAGCAAAATGCTGAGCCAAGGAGGCAGCAAGATGATCAGCAAGGAGGGTATGATGATGCAAATACATTTCCTCATACCCGAGGTAGAGGAAGAGGCCGTGGAGGATTTATCACATGTTTCACGTGTGGGAAAGACGGTCAAAAAGCCGTGGACTGTCCAGAGAGGAAGGTGGACAGAGGAAGAACTCACATCACTGAGGCGCAGAGACGCGATGCTGAGTTAGAAGATGCTGACAGCGGAAGATCGCTTGGGATGCATAAGATTCTTTTGACACCTGAGAAAGAGGTGGGCAGCTCAGTGCAGAGGAGCAGACTGTTCAGGATGGCTTGCACAGCTAAGGATAGAAAATGCAAAGTCATCATTGACAGCGGGAGCACTGATAATCTCGTTGCAGCTGAGATGGTGGAAAAGCTGGAGCTGGAAACAACTAAGCACCCGAGTCCATATAAGGTCTCGTGGTTACAAAAAGGACACCGGGTAAGTGTCACTAAACAATGCTTAGTTAAGTTTAAAATTGGGAATTATCATGACGAGATTTTGTGTGACGTCATTCCCATGGATGTATGCCACATACTGCTGGGTAGACCATGGCAGTATGATAGAAATGTTGTTCATGATGGGAGGATGAACACATACACCTTGGAGAAGGA
>ML785073.1:470793-492962 GCA_009831015.1 Picea engelmannii
ATATCGGATCTCGGGAGTTGGAGGCCTCAGGGTCTGATCCCGGAAGTAACGAGTGCGCGAGGTCGCGAGATCCCGAGTCATCAGTATCTCGGCACTTCGGGTCTCGGAGGTTGAGAACTCGGAGGCATAGAGACGCTAGTTGCAAGTCGCGATAGCTCGAGGTTTCGACATACCGAGAGAAAGTCAATGTCGACTAGAAGCATCGGGTCTCGGAATCCGAGAGTCCAGTTCCCTGTTGTGGAATTCGCGAAGTCGCGAGAGCCGATCCTTCGTCAACTAAGGAAGGAAGGATCGTTGTGGAGACTGTGGGTAAAGACTCCCGAGGGAGTTGGAGAGTTGATAACTCTTTGGGCCGAGAACTAAGAGGTCCTGGTAGGGGCGACCGTACCGCGAGGGTAGAGTTGCGTCATAGAGCTAGTCATAGCTATATAGATCCTAATATGGTTGAAATATTTAAAATGAAAAGAAGTAAGCATGAAAAGTCTTGGTTGGTTTAGCTAGCCAATGGAAACACGAGAATAATCAATGAGCTTGTTAAATATTGTGTAGTGAACATGAATGGTGTAATCACTAAGGTAGATTTGAACATCATACCACTTGGGTCATATGACTCCTTGATTGGTATGGATGGGTTGGAAAAACATTTGTTGTCCTATATTTATATAACAAGGCTTTTGCATGTCTAGATGAGAAAGAAAATTCAAGGATAGTTTAAGGTATTCCAAAGCTTATATCTGTTAGAGAGATTTCAACATTGAAACTAAAAAGAATCTTTAGAAAAGGGTGTCAAATATATGTAACCCATATGGAAGAAGTGTAACGACCTCCTCGTTACGACAACCGCTCCGAAAACAGGTGCCTATTTTTATTTTATTTTTTATTTTTTATTTATTTTTATTTTTAAGGTGTGTGCGCGCGCGTAGAAGTAACAAACACACTTGACTCTACGTCGCCACTCGACAACCAACAAGACGCAACCATGATGTTCAACACGAGAAGACTGAAGGCACATGACGAGTAACTGCAACAATATACGACCATAGGCATAAGGCGCACAACACAAACATTAAGACATACTGGGGGTGCACAGTAAGAACACAGAGGGAAGAATCCATGGTGCTAGGGTTACTATTTCTGCATAGGAAAGCAGGGCGTTTAGTCTTATGTCTTCTCGAAAGAAGATTAGATAGGCTCCCGACCGACTGCTCAGGCAGAAACTAGTAACCCGACCTAGAACAAGACGCAAGCAAGACGAACAAAACAAAACGACCCTGATATATCACAGTGACATCAAGAAAAAACGCCCCTAGACATAAGGCGTACAACTAGCAGCTGTAAGCAGAGAACGACACCAGGTGTTAAGTACAGTAGAATCACAGATGGAAGAATCCAATAGTAGAGTTTACTATTTCTGCACAGAAAAGCAGGGCTTTTAGTCTTATGTCTTCTCGAAAGAAGATTAGACAGGCTCCTGGCCGACTGCTCAGGCAGAAACTAATAAATCTTTTAGGGAGTTGCAGTAGTGGAAACTGTGCCTTTAAACAACCCGAGACTACTGATACGACACTGGATTATTTACACAAAAATCACACGCACAGACACCTATACTAAGTTTACATGGAGGTGTCTATATCCAGCCCGACACAAGCAAACCAGACAATAGAATGATCTCGTCCAAGTACAACAACAACTAAGGACAACCACTAACTCTACGGACGCGCATGTCCGAAGGACTCCGACAATGACCAATCAATGTTAAGACAAGGTAGTTCCTACGACTCAAGGCATTTAATTTCAGATCCATTAAATTACATCCATTAATTCAATGGTGCACTCAACTTTACACATGATAAGACTAGATGATCAACTACAGATAAGAAAGGAGAATCCACCAGAGTTGGAATGCAGTAGTGAACTATTTACATATTTGATCAACATTAAGTTAAGGATAAAGAATATCATAATTATATTTTAAGCATGCATCTACATCATTCCAAGGTCATGGGTATAAACCATATTATCATTCATCAATCAATAATTAATCGTTTCGCAAGGTTAAATAAGTTCTGAATCAATCCAGCAACATTGATATTTAGGGGCGCAAGGAAATCTAGATATTAACCATCAACATGGACAATTTAAAAGCGTTATAAAATACGTTAAATCAACAAAGGAAAAACTTCATAGAACGAGTGGTCCTATGACTAAACAACCATTACTTACATTCAGTTGTTGCGTGCAACAGGTTTAACATATATACATCACACATTATATAAAAAATTTGTGGCGCAATGGTTCTGGTTATTTTAACTAGTCATTCATCGACGCTGAATGGTCATTGCGCAATAGATGATACCCATTATGCCTTCCTACTAGAGAATATAATAATTGAGTATTGTTTCCCTTTGGTTAACTTCCTAGTCAAATAACACTTTTGGTGAATAATAGAACAACCAATTAGATGGAATAACTTATTCGACAATTCATGGTTACATCAACAATTTCATTTTCATTTTTTTTTTTATCAATTGAATAAAAGAAACTCAACATAATTCCAAATTTGTTAAGGAATATAGGGATATCCTCATTTCCTTTATCCTAAAATGGAGTAGAAGGTTAATATAACTATCAAAATAGACAAAATGACAAGGTAGCAAGGATTGTCAACTAAGGACAATAAACATACTCTAGCAAGATTGAGACACTGACATCCATAATTACCACTGATTAGATTTTTCTTTTTTCTTTTTTTTAAATTCTTAAATTCATTGTAGTGACAAAAGCCTGATACCCTTCAAAAGGAGTTTCATATTCATAAAAAGGAAACCATGGAAGGTGATGCACATATATCAAGTTGAAAACATGTATAGATTCATTATCAGATTAAGATTAGTTTTTATTTTTATTTTTTTACATTCAAGGTAAAAAAAAAATGAATCAAAGATCCTTACATAATCCAATAATAATATGATTTATATTTTATAGAGACAATCTTGGGAGAGGAGTCCTGTTAAGGAGAAGGGCATGGGTACAGTCTGGCTAGGGATATCACGGAGCAGAACAATTGAATTTTAGGCGAGATTTGCTGATGAAGGCCAGCGATAAAAAAACGAGCATTAAGGAAATTAGCGTACTGAATACCAACTAAAGGAAACGACTGAGTGTCATCAATTCGTTGAGAGATGGCCAACAAAATCGTAGAGGGTACCAACAGAGAATTCACAGAAAAAGCATGCCTCGCAGACCTCCTTAAGGAATTCTCCAGATTATGCTAATCAAAATTGTAGAGGTAAACGCCCAATAAATAAAAACGAAATGTCATTTAAAACGCCAAATTTATGTCAATAATGCAGACCATTAAAACATTTAAACCACGGACAAAAAGATGCCCAAAGAACACGGATTTGTAGGAGAAGAAATAAAAAGATTTTAAGGAGTAGGATAAAACGCACCAGTCTGAATGAACACATGATCAAAAGCAGACCAAATAGAAAATAATACGCAACTGATATATTGACCAGTCTAAATGAACACACGATCAATAACGCAGACCAAATAGGGAAAAATGCAACTGTATGCATTACTGCCCCCTCTGACATAAGAACGCCGAGAAGGTAACTGTACAGACCATTAAACACAACCCACACATACAGAGGTACACCATTAAAACATAGATCATCTAAAACGCCCATTAAAACACATTTCCAGAGGATAAACGAATTGCCAGAAGACACCACGAATTGCCAGGATAAAATGAATTGCCAGGTTAAACGATTTGCCAGAAGATAAAATAAATTGCCAGAGGTAAAATGAAGGGCCCGGTTAAAACGATTTGCCAGAAGATAAAACAAATTGCCAGAGGTAAAATGAATTGCCAGGTTAAACGATTTGCCAGAAGATAAAACAAATTTCCATAGGTAAAATGAATTGCCAGGTTAAAAAAAATGCCCAAGATATACCAGCAAAACGCAGATCCTTCAACGCCCAACACTTACAATGAATGCCATTAAAAAAAAACACCCAAGATATACCAGTAAGACACAGATCATTCAACACCCAACACATCCATTCTTCTCATGGCCAAAATGCAGCGATAACAATCTCAGAAAATTGACAGAATACCAATGGTGACAATTTCAGACGATTTGCCGACTACAATGATGACAATTTCAGACCATTTCCAGAATACGAACAATATCCATCTCAGATAATTGCCAGAATGCAATGATAACTAATAAAGACAAATTTTGGCATACAATGACAACAATTCCAAAACATCTACCCCAACGAAAGGTTCCCAGAACATTATCACTGTAGCATACAAAAACGAACCACCACAGCTGAAGCAACATCTTAATATAATGCATCATAACTGCATAAGAGAATAACTAGACAGTCTACTCTACCAGAAATAAAATTCATACCATTTCCTCTCACCCGCTTCGGATGATGTCCCGCGCTCAGTGCCCCTTCCCGCGCTCCGTGACGCTCCCACTCATCGACCGCAGAAGGCTCACCGGTACCTCCCAGCCAATCGCTAGGGGTACTCTGCTTCCCCCTTAGCCCCCCGAGCCGCAAAGGGGCCACACAAGATCCAGAGAATAGACTAGATTCTCAGATCGCCTCCAAGGCTGAGCTACCACTCCAATACAGCTGAGAATTCCCAACTCCTCACAAGCAAACAGTCAAGCCACAATCCGGCAGCGTAACGTTACGCTAGCCGTTCCCCCCATTCTTCCTCCTTTTCCCCTTCTTTTATAGGAATTTGAGACCACCTACTTTCCTAAATCATTATTAATTTAAGTTTTAATGAAAATCCTCTAAATATTCTCTGTCGTCCAAGTGTCACTCATCCCCCACGCTTCTCCAAAATTAATTTCCTTTTTAATAATTAAAAGACTCATTCCCCTCAACCCCTATAGTTGCTCCTAAAATTACTCCTAGGGTTCCTAGATCCCCTCTCATGCTCTTAATAACTTTCCTAAAATGAAGTCGCTGATTTTTAGTAACTCCTTAATTGCTTATTCCTTTTTTCTTTATACCCTATCTCCCCTACTTTCCATTATTAAGTTTCCTTTAATACAAGTTTCCTTATTTCTATTAATTGTTCCTTTCCCTTTTTTTTTTAAAAACCTAAAGAGATAAATGCACTTATTAATCTTTTCATTGTATTTCTAAAATCCTAACTTTTATACTCCCCCACTTTAATAATTTTAATTCTTCTTTATAATTTAAAAGTCATGGGTTTCACTTAATTTATCTCCCTCATTACTTTACCCCCCCTTAATTTAAGAAGACTTTAACTAACACTTAGGAGGGTTTTAGTTTACGCCCTTATGTTTTTTTTTTCAGGATCTTTTTTTAGGGCTTATCGAAATTTTATCTTAGAGATTTTTTAAATTTAGGTTTAGATTTGAACTGGGCGACAGTTAATTCGGGGAGTTGTTTTGAGAATTTCTTCAGGCGTTAAGGTCCTTAGGGTCATCTAGGTTTGTCTCATCATCACCCTCAATGTGACGTGCCCTTCAGGACGCACTACGTGCTCCAAGGGTGCCACTCGCCTTGTTTCTTTCTGTTGCACGACGTGCCCTTCAGGATGCACCACGTGCTCCAAGGGTGCCACTCGCCAACTTGCGTTTCTTTTGCGCGACGTTCCCTTCAGGATGCACCACGTTCTCCAAGGGTGCCACTCGCCAACTTGAAGGATTGGTAGACATCTATAACCCCTGGAGTCAACACTCCGCCAGGTGAACTTGTGGGAGACTAAGGGCTCTAAGGAATAAGGCCCCCGCCTTATTGCGTGCCCCTTAGAATCATCGTGAGCGACTTTCGCAGTTTGCCCTCACGGCATCGTGGATCCTCTCGAACTAGGTAATTGTTAACCTATAGTTCGAGCCACGACGAGAGTGCTAGTAGGCTGTGGCAGGGCTGCTGTCCACACCTCTCACTCAATCTCTCTGGAAATCGTGTGTGGCCCCTTTACTCCATATGTGAGTCTGGTCGGCAAGCTATCGGCAGCCTCCATCATCAACCATCATGTCAGATCATGTCAACAACATAACATAAAATCAATATCATATCATCAAAACAAAGCAATATCACTGAAAATGAATCAACCCAAATAGCACACTCCTTGACTCAATCCGGAGTCCAAGGGGTTCCACCGATGCCTCTGCATCCTCAAGGTCCGAAACCCTGCACACTCAATGAAACTGAGTCAGCAACACCTGTCTACATCAAAGTAGTAAAAACATCATGTCTTCTATCATAACGCATCATAATCAAGAATAAATGTATTAACATCTGAAAAGTCCAGATCACTTGCGAGCAAGTGTCCTCAAATAATAAGTATCCTCTGTGCACCAGAGCGGGATGTTACAGAAGTATCCAAGTATGACGTGACAAATATTGGAAACTATCTAATCTTGAAGGAATATGACTATTTCTCTATTGACTTGATGCTTAGGGTTTCCCAAGTGTCCAAAAATTATTATAGAATGAACATACCCATACTGAAAGAATTGCAGATGCAACTAGACAAGATGTTGAAGAAGGGGTACATGTTCCCAAGTCTTTCACCATATGGTTCCTTAGTTCTTTTTGTGAAGAAAAAGGATTAAACCATGAGGTTATGTACTGAATTAAAATAATTGAATAAGGTTATAGTAAAGGACAAGTACCCTTTGTCAAGGATTGGTGATACTTTTTATTAAGTGAAAAGAACAAATATATTTTCCAAGATTGACTTGAGATCAATTTATCAAGTGAGAATTCGAGAAGAGAATACTAACAAGACAACATTTCAAACAAGGTATGATCATTATGAATTTGTAGCGGTGCCATTTAGGTTGACATATGTACCTACTACTTTTATGTGTCTAATTAATGGAGTGTTTAGAGATTACCTAGAGAAATTTTGTATCGTCTTCTTGGATGGTATTCTTATCTACTCCAAGATAGAGGGGGAGCATGAACATCATTTGAGGGTGGTGCTACAAGTGTTGATATAACGTCAATTGTATGACAAGTTGAACAAGGTGCACATTTTACACTACAAGGAAAAAAATTTGTAGCAGAGGTTTTTGTAGAGGTTTTTAGTGTAACAATATTGGAAGAAATTTAAAAACAAAACTCCACTACAACCTTCACTATTTGTAGTAGAGGTTTTAACAGATGTTCCATATAAATAAGAACATTTGGGTAGGAGAAGGTTTTTTTTGTCAGTACTTGTATTGGTAAAAACACACCAGTGCGATATTGAGTATCACACACTGATGCACAAACATAAATAAAATTCATCGATGCACATGCATAAATAAAAATCATCGGTCAATACACATAAATAAAAATAACAGGTGTGTACACATAAATAAAAAATATTAGTGTTTTTTATGTTTATGCATGCACCGATGCATATTGTAATCGTTCACACCAAAATATTTTGAAACGATACAAATATAGTCATACATTATGTCATTTAAAGTTGCGGTGTTTTCTCATAATTTTTAGCACCGATGCGTATAAATCCTAAAAACACACCATTTAGCGAGTTCAAAAGAATATTGTGCACTGATATGTATATATTTTAATTAATTTTTTTTTTTTAATTTGCTATTGATCATCTCAAAATCAAATACTTTTATAATAATATTCATTTTTATATTTTTTATATCGCATTTTGATATAATTATTTAATTAATGTGTTATCCAACGAACTACACATTTTTTGTTTGTTACAATTTAAATCATCCATATATTAAATAATCAACAATACAACATTTTACAACATTTGACAATGCAATAAAATAAGAAACTCATTTTATTATATATGAATAAGTGACTCATCATCATACGAAATGGGACAACATAAGGGTCCACAATAATCAAAAGGTGACCAATATGTAATTGTTACACTCATTGGTAACATGTCATGCAATTGGGACAATATGTCGAGTACATTAAACAAAATCCCTGATTTTCATAGACAAATATTCAAAAATATATAGCCTGCAATAACATTCAATTATATTGATTGTCATTCAACATCGTTTGAATTGTTTTCATCACTCAAGTTGCATGCATACCTTATTTCTACATCACCTGTAGGTGATATTTTACTTCAATTATTTAAACTAATGTTTTATTGATGAACGTTTTTTTTTTAAGTTCCACCTGTTCATGTTCCATCAACAAACATAGAAATAAAGTGTAATAAATATATCTAGATATATATGTACTACAATATACATGATTGTGTAAATCAAAAAGTGTACTGTAGTAGCGATTGTTTCATAAACAATGCACATTCTTTTGAAGCCATGCTGCATGCTGTCTCTGAAAATCACTTTTGTTGGATGCAAACCATACTTTGTTTCCTGCATTTTTAACATGCCATGAAAAAGCACAATTGATATAATTAATATAAAGGTTTCTTGTTGTTCCTTTAATTAAAAATCAGGGGAAGTTAAACAACATAGTTACTTACAAATTGTTCAATTAAACCTTGATACTTCAACATATACTCACAACCCATACTTAACCCAATGTCTATCAATTCTTCAATTGTCTCTTTTTTGTTTGTTAACACCTATTAGAAGACATCCATGGATGAGTGTAAATCAATTGTTTAAATATAAATATAACAAACAATATGAAATTTTAAGTAAGATTGAAAAGGTAGGTACTCACAAACTTTGTGATCAACCATTCTATTCCTCGTCGTCCCATCTTATGTGTTGAATGGATTTCATTTTTTTTTCTTTTCTACATCAAAACAATTAAAAATTACTGTTTCATGTCATAATTAAATTTGATGTACATAAAAGAATAAATGAATGATTACATACCTCTGATGCACATTGTAATTGTTGGGATGGATCCTCTTGTGATGAAATTATGTTCATTTGTTTTACCATCTCCTTGTACACTTTTTCTGACATTCCTACTAGCATGTATTGGTTTTTCCCTCATTTTTCCCTTGGAATTTCCATGACATGCATTAACCAACACACATGATTAATTTTAACATACAAATAATTCAAAGATACCAAATTTTTAATAGAACTTAAAGAACTTTCCTTGTTCTCTTGTCGGGATGAGATACCAACTCACTCAAAGAAATAATTTTTTTTCCTTGAACTTATATCAGCCATATTCTGCATAAAAGAAAAAAGAAAATAATCATCATATATGAAAAAATACTAAAACATTTTACAAAATAAGATTTTGATGCATACGGTATACCTATAGATTCTCTATAAATTAATAGAAGCACCTGTGTCTTATTAATGTTTATTGTACACCACTAGACATGTTAACAAATTTATTTTTATTTTAGACTTCATGGTCTTGTTGAAATGAAAATGCCCACCAGTATGCTATTTCTGTACAGTGTGCATTGGGAATAGTGGAAGTATTTTTTCAAAAGAAAAATGACATTGATAAGGTTTGGGATCCAATGGAATGAGTGATCCCATTGCAACATATACCAAATTTCTCATATACAAGTAAAGAAACCCTATAAAAATATATTGCTTAAAACAATTATACATGTGAAATATAGAGAGGAAAACTAAAAGAAACAAGAAGGAAGCTAGGGCTTCCAATATCGAGTGTAACTATGAAACCCTTTTTTTTTAATGTACTAAAATTTGTTTGAATAAATTAGGGGAAATATTGAGATGATGAATAGAATAAAAGCACATACCTGAAATTTCTCCTCTACAAATTTGTATGTAAATTTGTCTCTTCAAAACATCTACCCACTCCAAAAACTTTTCTCATAAATCTCTCTTGCAAAAAGGTTTGCTTAAAGGATTTGGAAAAAATATGAATTTCAACACTCTATATCATCCAAAATCAGATAAAAAACTAGAGAGGGTCAACCAGATAATTGAAGATATGTTAAGAATGTATGTAATGGATCAATATTCCAAGTGGGAAGACTATGTTCATTTGGTTGATTTTTCTTAAAATAATGGGTATTAAACATCATTGAACATGATACCATTTGAATCTTAGTATGGAATAAAATGCAACACACCAATGTTGGTATAACCCAACAAACAAAGAAGTTATTGGGTCAGAATTGTTAAGAGAAATAGAAGAGAAGATGGTAAAGTGTAACAAAATTTAAAGATTGCATAGGATAGGAAGAAAATTTATGTCGACAAAGGTAGGGAACATAGAGAATTTAGAGTAGTATAACATGTGTTTCTTAAAGTAAAGGAAAAAAGGAGCTCACTGAAATTGGGAACTTTCCCAAAATTGGCAGGGATATATTGTGGTTCATTTGAAATATTAAAGAGGATAGGCCCAATTCCATACACGATTCCATTAATTCCATCCATGATAGTTCATAATGTGTTTCATGCATCTTTATTAAATAAATATGTGTCAAATTCTAACCATGTGATTGATTGTACTATGATCCAAGTGGAGCATGATGGGGACTTTTAGGTGGAGTCAGTGCGCATCTTGGACAGGGAAGTCAAAGTTCTCAAGAACCAATCCATCGATGTATTAAAGGTTCAATGGACCTACTGCAATCCTAAATCTACCATGTGGTACCATGAGGATTCCATGCAATAAGAGTACCAGCAATGTTTTGTGGATATTTGAGGAAATCTGAACGTAAATCTATACATAAGTGTACAAAGGCTGAAATTTGGTGTAGCCAAAGTTCCTAGAGACAAAACTCTAAGACTTCATGTCCATACTATGATAGAGAATTTTAAGGGAAGTGGGATAGCCTAAGCAATTGTGGTGCAAAGAACAAGGTACATTTCCTTTGGCTGCACACACTAAGGAGAATGAGATATTGTTGGTTGGAATCATTGTAGGAGTCATCAAATTGTGAACGTACCAAGTATTTTAATGTGAAATTTTGTATGTATGTACAGGTACACTTGTATTGTGATGTGCACTAAGGAAAATGCAAATTGTAGGAGGATGGGATCATAACACCCTAGTTTTGACACTTGATGTAGCATTGTATATTTGTAAGTATTATGAATGGTCACAAGTCAAGCGATATAATTTGTAAACATTATACATTGAGAATAATAAAATGGAATGCACCATCGGCTCCTAGACCCATAAAACCCAGAGTAATGAGGGAGCTATGATTCCATAAGGGAGGGGTATTAATGGGGGTTTTGAGGGGTTTCCATATGCCACGAGTCTTAATCCATATCCATTAATCAATTTGTCATTTATCTATTTATACCTTTGACTTGTTAAACACTCAATCAATGAATTCATGTAAGAGGTTGGGTGAGGAAGTTATCCCACTCAGTAATTGATAGCATTGGTTAATTGTAATAATCCTTGGGGGAAGAGTAAGAGTTAAGAAAAAATGGGAGAAGAGGATTTTCAAGTAGGAAGAAGAGAAGTTTTTATATTTAGAAAGAAGTGACGAAAAATAGAGTAGAGTGTTGTAAAAGAGTGGCTAACCATAATGGGTATTAAAGAAATCTTGTTGAAGATGGTAATTGTGTTGAGAAGGAGGTTAATATTCCCATGAGTTATTTGTAGTGAGGAATTACCCAAACAAAAATTGTATATTCTATGTGAGCACTCTTATTGTAGCTAGGTTTTTTGGAGCCCCGGTAGAGATATTTCTGGCCAATCTATGATAAAACCCTAAATGGAGTGGAAATTGTATATGGAATTATGGTGTAGATGATGAAATCTCATCCCTTGGGTTGCACAAACTGACGGGGAAGAGATATGGGTGGTTGGAATTGTTGTGTCACTATGTTTAAGTGGGTATTTGAGTTGTTACATTAGATTGTAAACACCTGTAGGAGATTGTCCATCATTGTGGGCTCCTCGAGGGTGGATTTTTGTAGACATAATTAGTGCAATAGATCCCATGGTTGGGAGGAACATCCTTAATCTTTACTCGGTTGTGTAAAACATTTTTAAAAGATAAGATTTTTTATCAGTGTGTTTTTTACTATTTAGTGTTGTGATAGAATCTTGCATTTACTTTGTAATTTGTATGTATGAATGGTGTTGTGTGTTTTGAATTGTTGATGTGCATGTTTAAATGTTTGCATTCATGAGTTTTTAAGAATGAATGATAATAGCGTGACTATGTGTCATGATGCACACATATTTCGCATTTAAAATCGATATGCTAGTTGATTTTTGTATTAACATGGCTTGGAAATGGAGTTGGGTATGTTACATATAATTACAACGATGAACAAAGATTGAGCCATTTTTCTTGGTTTTCAGTATAACACTAATTTCCTTTTTCTTAATCTATATTTCCAATACATTTTTAAGCATATAGTCTAATATTGGTCGAATTCCTCTTTATGCATAAAGTAATATCTTGAAACTAACTCTAAAATGCAAGTTTGTCACAAAAATATGTATTTTCATAGATTAGAGAATATTTATCCCTGATGACTTGCAACTAACATAATTTTTTAATGGAGGTTCACTAAGGATGAGTTTTACCTATAAGTGATTTAAGAAGATAATGTCTCTTATTAACAAATAATAATATAAGTTTTTGAAAGATATGCAACAACTATTCTATACAAACCTATCATAAATATCCTCTTTGGAGGAGTTTTTGCAGAGTCACAAGCTCTTGCAATTTTGAGATTACATGTTCAAAATTTTATTATTTATACTTTTAGGATATGATATTAGCATTTTTGGTACATGATTTTGCAGTTTTTGAATATGATATTGACACTTTGAGAAGTCCAATTTTACACTTTTAAAATTCGATATTGGTACTTTTAGAATATGAGTTTACATTTATCAAATCTACATATGGATTTGTTTATGAAAGTTTCTCCTAGGTGGGGGATATTAAGGATGAAGAAATTATGAATATTTTTTAAAGTCTTTATTCAAAATTTTCACTCATAAGAGACATAAGTTTTTCATATTATTTATAGGTCAAATTTATCCTCTATGACCTCCCTTAAACAATTCTTTCAAATACAAGTTGTCAAAACTAAATGCTTGGTTTGGTCTACAAAGATGAATATTTACATTTCAAATGCAAATTGGCACTTTAGAGTCTATTTGAATATATTTTTTTATTTCAACAACTTTTTCCCTAGAGAATAAATGAGTGCTATAAAATCGCCATCTTGAACTTTTAAATATTCTCCAATGAAAACCCTATATTTCTTTTCTCATACTATTTGACTGGTGATTTTTGCAGTGTTCAAGTAGTCTCTAATGTTATGGTTTTTTCTTTCTTACATGTGGTTCATGACACCGAAGACCAGTAACTCATTATGTCCATAGAGAACCCCATCGAAATCTATGAGAGAACATGGGGAGACCACGATTGATGGGACATTGACTCCTCAACAATAGGAGAAACATACTCAACAACAAGAGTATCTTATAGACCCATTAAAGGCATCACATGTCACTTACAAGGAATTAAATCTAGGTGGGGAGGATAACAACCATTCCTCCCAACCAACCAAACAACATTCAATAAACTAATGTTGTTGTATATTATTACTTGAATAAGCAAAATATCCTTCAATTCCAAACTCAGAAGTTTTGACATTTTTTAATCTTTGAATAACTAATGTTTTAAATGTTAAAATAGAATAAATTGATATAAAAAAAAATTCTCTTTGAAAATGGAAATGGATTAAACCATTTTAAAAATACTTTTCATGATCATTACGATTTCAAAAATATTTCAATGAGCATGATCATGAATTATTTATAAAATATTTTTCATTGAAACTCACATTGAATTAAAACATTTAAAAAATATTTTTTAATGATTATAGACATCTTTAAAAATATTGAAAATAAATTAAATCATTTTAAAAATATTATTTAATTATTGTAAAAGAGAATCTTGATTTTGAAATTTTATATTAACAAAACTTAGATATAGTTTTAATATTATTAACACATTAACCATTTTAAGAGTATGATCATAAATATTTATAAAATATTTTTATTTTTTTTTAATTGAAAGTGACATTGAATTAAAACTTTTTAAAAATAATTTTTAATAATTATAGGCATCTTTAAAAATATTGAAAATGAATTAAACCATTCTAAAAATATTATTTAATTATTGTAAACGAGAATTTTGATTTTGAAATTTTATATTAACAAAACTTGGATATAGATGTAAAATTATTAATACATTAACCATTTTACTTTGATATAGTTTTCAAATGGAAAATGATATAAATCATTTTAAAATTATTCTTTCATAATTGTATAGAGAGACATGTCTAGCTTTGAAATTTCATATTAATTAAATTAAAGTAATTAGTACTAAATACATCGAATATTAATTAAATAATTTTATTTACATATAATTTTAAAACTATTAGTAAATTGAATTTGATATTACCTAAATCATTTTTAAAATATTCTTTTAAAATAACACTTCAAATAGGATATTTATTAAAACATTTCACACATATTTAATTATAATAATTTTAAAATATTTCCTATAATCATCATGTTCATATCAATGAACTTGTCAAATTTCAAATTAAAATGTATTAAACATTGCACATTATTAAACTCATGGTTATGTATAATTGATAAATTCCAAGTTATACTACAAGAGGTAACAATATATCATTAATTCATAAGAAAAAATTAAACATATAATTAATTCATAAAAAGAATTAAAATTCTAATAATTAATTAAGAATAAAATTGAAACTTCAGTAAATATAGCTAAATAAAGATATAGTTTTGTTAACAAATTCCCAAGAGGTAGCCGAAACACTATTAGTAGCTAGCTTTCATTCGACCAAAATGGGTTGCTACTTCTTAATTACACCAAATAGGAAGGTCCACCCCTCTTTGCCTCCATATTGTTTTTACTACAATATTACCTACTCTTTTGAAAAATAATCAAGAATCATAGCGTTTAACTATGACGCTATAAGTAGTTGGATCCCAAGCTACCTAAACATGTGACTTCCTCTTGTTTAATGATCGCTTCCTAGGGCATAACAACACTTAATGGGAAGGGCCACCTCTGTTTTCTTTAGTCATATTCATATCAATATAAGATATAGTTTGAAATGACTATCGAAGACCACCCGTTTTGATATATACCAAATTGTAACAATAGATACAAAAATAGATATAGAAAAAAAGAACCCATCATATGTGGTAGCAATTTGTAAAAGAGGTGAAAGGTGGGTGCAAAAAAAGTTAATGATGGTCTTTCATAACATGTTAAGGACAATTCAAACATGAAAAAAAATAATATAATAATTTGGAGGAATGATTTTAGGCACTTTCATTATGAATTTGAATATGGTGTAAAAATATGAAATGTAAGAAATTGAATGAACGAAAATATAATTTTTATTTATAAAATTTGTGTATGACTATGTGAAATTTGAGTTTTTTAACAATAGTATGTTATTTTTCATGAAAAATATAATGCATATGTTCTCGTTAGTGTAGGTGTTGAGTACATAAATGATGAAATTTCCTTAGAAAACAATTCCAGAATTGTAGAGAACACATTTTTCTTGTGCAAGGCTATTTTTTCAAAATTTACCATGTCAATCTATATTTCATTATACCCTAGAATGTACAAGGCCTTACATCAATGCAGGGTATGAGAGTCTTAACACAATCAAGCATTTTTATTTATTTTTATATTATAGATCTCAATCTATAATAGTGTAGCATATAACTTATTCTAAAAGGTTAAGGCAATAAAAAGTTATAGCAATAATAAACGATCTATATATTTTAAGATTTTAATAGATGTCAACACAAAAATATATTAAAAATGGTCATCAATATATTTTTTAAATTATATATTTGGAATCTGCATAGTTGAATCTATATATATGTATAGTTTCATTAATGATGGACTTATGTATTCTAGTAAAAAATAACATGAAAAATAGAGATATTGAGAGCCATTAAGAAAGATGGAGCTTTTGATGTATGTGTAGTCCAAACTACTAGGTTTGTCATTCCAAACCTACATATGAAGCAACCAAATCAACAAATATGTTTGTTAAAGTGTATATTTATTGGATATAAATATGGTATCAAATGTTATAAGCTTTGGAACCCAGAAACTAAGAAGGTAGTGTATAGCCGAGATGTGGTATTTAGAGAAATGAAGGAATAGAGTTGGATTTAAAGTATCATGAATCAGGCTCTACAAAAGAACATGAATCAGAAGAAGAAGATCCTCATACTCAAGTATTGATGAGATTGGTTTGAGAAAGAAGGCTACCGAAAAGGTATACTCCATCTTATTTCTGTTCAAATTTTGCTTTGTCTATTACTGATGATCATCCTAGAACTGTCAAGTGTTGAGGAAACGATATGAAATAATATTACTCAAGCATTTCCAGATCTTTCTTGGCTAAGGAAAGATAAACGGGAATATCACCCTATGTGTATAGCCTCACAATTTGTTTCCTAATCCACAAGTATTAGTTACAAGGGCTTAGGATGACTTTTTATAAATAAATGATTTTTGTAAAATTCAACATTTTTAAATATTTTTCTAAATATAACAGATGAAAAAGTAAATGTGGAGACAACAAAAAATACCAAGTCACAAATTAACACAGATGAGACAGAATATCAATCGCTTATTTCATTCCAAGAAATCAAAAGAATCGTTCTCTTTACAAAAATCCCTGAGGG
This sequence comes from Picea engelmannii, assembly GCA_009831015.1. Lineage (NCBI taxonomy): Eukaryota > Viridiplantae > Streptophyta > Pinopsida > Pinales > Pinaceae > Picea > Picea engelmannii. The sequence continues at coordinate 487,453 of ML785073.1, forward strand.
AGTTTGGACCAAAGTCAAACATAGATGTCCCCGATGAAACCATATAGAAGGACTTCTAACAGAAAGTAAAAACACAAACTTTAAAAGTTGGATCAGCGTGCAACAGATTGTTGCTCACTCGACTCTGGAAAATATCCTTTATCAGTCATGAAATTTAATTCATAAACATACAAGTCTACACAGACTATCACAGATAGATCAACACCTCTGAAAAACAAGTGTTTGAATGATGTAAGTCAGCATTGAATCTTGTTTTATACAATATGAACTTGTTGTCATAAAAAAGAATTAGGTTTTTAATGAATTAAATAATGAATGAAAACTGAACTATCTCAATAAAACTCAAGAGAAGACCTTAGTATGATTTCTCCTTCTATTATCCCCTTGTTCTTCCTTCTCTTTTTGCCTTTAAGCAGTCAAAATTAGTTGAATTAGTTCAACTACCTCTTTTAGTTAAGTTAACTAAAAATCAACTAACTTTTAGTTTAGGGGAAGAATTAATATAATCATAATAAGGGTCTTTAATAAATAATAACTAGTAGGTGGGACCCCTTGTGACTCCCTTTAGTTTCTTAACAAAAATAAACATAACTAGTCAATCAATCAAACACATACCTCCTTGTGGCTCCCATCATCATTCTCATAATTTGAAAACTAAATATCAATGATATTTTAAACCATATCCAAAAAAATATAATATCCAAAATATCCAAAAATAGTATGTTGTCCAAAACTTCAGCAGTCAACTATTCTCAATAATCAATAATAAAATATACTCAAAAACCATATTTGTCACTTTGGGAGACAATTTTCCCTATCTTGTTTTTGTCTCCCTTTGAATTTTCTAAATTAGCCTTAGGCTGTGTGGAGCCTTTAGTCTTGATCTCATTGATAACATGAGAGAAGTCATCTCTCAAGTGCATGCAAGATGAAACATATTTGGTTGAATCACTTGAGCGAGAGGAGGGGGAAACATCAACTTTTCCTTTATCATGTGTGTGGTGGTCTTCGGTTTTGAGTCTCTTGCTTGCATGAGAAGACTATACAGGTGAGTGTGCATGATAAATGTGGACAATTGGGTTAACCGATGGAGGAGGAGCAGGTAGAGACAAATTGGGCTAGCCATGATGTTGGGAGACTACTGGGTGAACAATCTCTTGACATCTGTCATTTTCAGGGACTTCAAGTTGTAATGAGACATGATGGGGGACAGGATAGCAGGGACATGTTGGGGTTGGAAGGGAGACTTTATGGTCTAGGTTGGACTACTCCTTGTCCAATCCAATTGAAAAATCCATCTTGGCAGAGCTAGTTTAACTCTTTTGTATCTGCATCAAAATGTATCTAAAATCTTGGCCTTCTAGGGCCTCTGTTCCAATTCCCTCTGCCCCTGTTATTTCATCCATGGATTCCTATGTTGAAGAAGCTCATCTTGTATGCAATGTTTATTAGCAACTATCTTCTTAAAAAACCATACATGAGATCTCTTTAAATATGAAAAAAACTTTGGCTCAGTAAACACATCAGACCCATGCAATCCAATCCATAAAAATAGTTTAATGCTTGTCAATGAGAAGGGGGTGAATAAGGGTTTTGGGATATCTGAGGGGGCTGTATTGAGTGGAAAAGTGATAAAATGAAAGGAATAAAACATGATTACTGCTCAACAAATCATTTTAACAATCAACTTTGTTAACAAAATCATATCAATTGTGAGCCATCTCTGTGTCACCCTTTAATTGTTGTTATAAAAAGATTCCATTTAATTTTAATTTAATTTTAAGAATAGTGAATGCAAAGTGAATCTGTGAATGTGAGGGGATTCGTAATGTGCCAAAAAGTGCGAGAATGATAGGGAAAATAATGGATATTGTTCATAAAACAAATTAAATAATCAATAAGCATAACTCTGTATTAGAAACAATCCAAAAAGAACCAACATCCATTGGTTCTCAATTTATAACAGTCTGTGCAATAATAACTTATAAACGAAACAACCTTTCCATTCAACAATCTTGTTTAACAAAGCACTAATCATTTCTTTCTTTCCTGTAAAAATAATAAAAAAAATCACAACAATATGCTCGACATCCATCCCTGATATTCCATAATACATCACAATAATAGTCAACAGCCATTGTTTACCAATTTACAATCGGGCCTAATTAAAATATACGCAAGTCTGGGTGAAATCACGGAGGTGGGTTACACTTTTGTGACAATCAGGTTTCCAAAATTTCGAAAAACCTTGTTTCGGCCGAACTAATATTATTTTTCGACCGGAAGATATTGTTTTCGGCCGAACTATTTTTCGGCAAAAAAATTAAATGTCAAATCGAACGGTGCAATAACCACACCCTCGATTTGCATGTAAAAATTTAGTCGGTCAGATATTTTCTTTCCGGCAATCCTCTTTCGGTCGAACTTTTTTTCGGCCGAAAGATAGTTCGGCCGAACAATCTTTTGGCCAAACACTTGTTCGGCCGGAAGATTGTTTTTATATCAACCACACATTGATTTTGAAACATTTTACAAAATTTGTTGTCGTTTTGCGAGAGCAGAGGTCGCGAGGTCGTCTGTGAGCACATGTTGTGTTTGTGAGGTCGTCGTGAGGTCGTGAGCTTAGGGGTCGTGGTTACGTTTGTGAGCGTGGGCGCGTCGACACAACAGGTAATTTTCTAAATTGTAGAATATTTTTTTAGTAATAATTTTTAAAATGTAAGGTTGAATTTTAATTGACATTTGCAATTTGTAGTTTTTATATTATTTTGGCCCCTGTCGGATTGTGAGTTGGATGCGGGTGGCCATCCCTAGATTGCACAACATATGTGAAGAGTTGAAACATTGTATTTAATTAAAAATAATATAAACTAAGTTTTGACAAACATTTTCCTTATGTTGATAGTGTTGTTATTATATTATAATTAATGTTGTTTCTCTAAAAGATTTACCTTCTCACATTTTCACATTATGATAATGGCATAAATGCCCACGGCTTGGCCATAGGGCTGGCCCCCCGCGGCCAAGTCACAGATCATCAATGCTTATCTTATTGATGATATTTATATTCATATAATATAACTTCAAATTGACAACTTATTGGATTTGTGTTGGATATGTAGGCATAATTTAAACATGGTAGGAACTATGTGAGGAAAGAAGGAATCATAATGTTATGAGGGCCATGTGACCTAACACTAGTGATATATCCACTCATAGTAGAAACATTTTCTAATGAAAACCCATATCATATGGGAGTGTTTATGTTAGAAATAACATTTTATCCCTACCTTCTAGTTAACAAAAACTCTTCATAAGTGTTAGAATTAGGGTAGTAAAGCATAAAAATAGTGTCTTTTGAATTTCAGTGAGTATAATAGTTAGAACATAAGTTCAGAAAACTAATCTAGACTGTAAAACAAAGAGAATATAGGTACTCAGATCTAAAACAAATTTATTTAAAAACAAGTTATAGAGTAGATCTAGAGAAATCTAGTTCAGATCTATAATACTGGAATAGGAAACTAATACTAGTCTACAGATCTAAACTCAATCTACAGATCTGATCAAGAACAATAGATCATACTATAGAAATAAACAAGTAAACTCAATATATCATTTAGATCTAATAACTGTCAATGCTAATACCTAGATCTAGATAGATCAAACTGTATAGAACTCAAAAAAAAAATTCAGATCTAAAGATGATGAATAGATAGCTTACCTTGTCCTGAAACCTTACCTCTGAAGAAGTCACAACCAACAAAAGAGATGTAAAACCATTTGTAATTATGCTCAGGTAAAGTCTAGGTCATAGATCCACCATATAGGTTGGATCTCTTTCCAAGATATGAAAAACTTTCTTTCCACCAAAGGGATAGAACCAAAGAGACTTTACATAGACAAAACCTCAAACAAAGAAGGCTTAAATCATCCAAACCCTACATAGAAAAACTGTGGATAAATCCCCGCTAGAGTAGAACAGCAGGGGCCGCACCCTATATGCTCACCATAGTAGAAGAATAGAATGTTGCACCCTATACGCTCACCACACCAGAAGAATAGGAGGTTGCACCCTATAGGCTCACCATAGCAGAAATGGAGGGGACACACCCTATAAAATCAACACAACAGAATATAGGAGGTCGCACCCTACAGTGACAATACAACAACAAGAGGAGGAGGGTCGATCCACATTAACCCCACACAGGAAAGTTGTAGCAGTCCTAGCGTCCTCTACAACAACAAAAGATAGAGGGCCGCAGCAAGGAAGACTCCAACAGAAAAAATCAAGAGGGTCGCAGCAAGGAGACTCCAACAGAAAATCAAGAGGGCCGCAACAAGGAGACTCCAACAAAAAATCAAGAAGGCCGCAACAAGGAGAGGATATGCTCACTCTAGAGACAAAATAAAATTATGTAATGTGAGGGGTAGGGGGGGTTCTATTTATACTTTAGGCTAAGGTATTACAAATATAAATTAAATTAAAATAATTAATATAACATGTTTAAATTAAATAATTTAAACATGATATAATAAACATTTAATTTAAACTTTAATTAACCCTTAAGACAAAACAACATAAAACCCCAAATCACACAAACAAGGGTAGGAGAGGCTTAAGGAGGGTTTACAAGGTGGCAATACTCATTCATTCATTTTCATGGTGATCTTATTACTTTATCATCATTGCGTATGGGACCAAGTTGCCCCAAAACTTTTTCTGGGGTTTTATCCACCAAGGTCCAAGACAAAAGATCAACCCATTCCCTAGGCATGGGTACCCTGGACCATGTCCAGGGGCCCTAGACTTATCTAGGGGGTTTAACTCCTTGGTCCTATACCAAGAACCACAGTCGTATACTAGGGGCCCTCTCAAGGGTATTTACTGTTTGATTCTAGGCCAAGAACCCCAGTCGTATACTGGGGGCCGTAACAAGGGTCTTTTGCCATGGCACTGACTATTTGGTCCTAGACCAAGTACCCCAGGAGTGCACTGGGGGACCTAGATCTTGTCTAGGGTCTTATCCATCCTTTCGGAGAATGACTCTTGCAACTGCTTATAAATTTAACAATAAGTAAATTGATATTTCATTGAATTTCTATTTAATAGTATTTTTAATGGTATATCAATGTTCTGTACAATGATCTCCTTCTCCATTCTCAAATGATATAGCCAAGAATTGGCATATTTATGCCAACCCCCATTAATCAATAGGTAGCAAATTTTCTTTCATGTTAGTAGTCTCTTGTGCTTGTACATTAGGTAGCTAGTTTTATTCATTCTCTTAATGGGGAAACTATATCAAGCAAGGGAGTTAGGGAGTTTATAGTTAAGAAATCCCTTAGTGGAAATATGGTTCCTTCATGTAACAATTAGGTATAAATCTCTTAGAGGAAATCCCTTAGTTAATAGTAAAATTAGGTCTCTTTATGTATCCCTTAGTGGAAATCCCTTAGTTTATAGTAAAATTAGGTCCCTTTATGTAACTTTAGGTCACCATAAAATA
>ML785073.1:534180-559679 GCA_009831015.1 Picea engelmannii
AATCCACGATTATTTCCATATCTTCTGTTTACACCATTCATGTTTCTTGCGTATTTTTTCCTTTCATTGATTCTGCAATTAATTGCCTTATGTCCAAAATGTTTGCAAGTATAACAATGACCAAGAAAGAAATTTTGATACCTGGGAGTAAGTTACCTTCTTTGTGATGTAGTCCATCTGAGTTCATGATCTACTCTTTTGTAGTTTCCTTCATACTGATTGAAGCTTCTTTGATTCCTGAAGGTAGGAGGTCTTCTTGAATATTCATCTCTTTTGTAATCATTCCTTCTTTCTGGTATCTTGGTCCACTTCTCATCAACTGTTTGTGTAGCTCTTTCTTCAACCTTATTGTTGGTATTTGCATCTTATTTGTATGAAGTTTCACCTATGCATCCAAGATGTGTTAATTCTTTTGGCACTTGAGAGTTTCTTAAGCTCTTCCTCAATGAGAGAACTTCTTGTTCAAGTTTCTCACAATCTTCTTATTTCTTTATCATTTGGACCTTCTTTACTTCTGCTATTCTTCTTGCTTCTTCGAGTAGAGTTTTCAAGGAAACGGTTTCTTCTCTTAGTTTCTGAAAGTCTTTTAATTGTTTCTTTAAGCTTACAACTGTCTTTTCATAACTACCCAATTCACTTCTTAGTTTTCTATGCGTGTCTTTGAGCTTGCTATTTTCAATCTCAACATGCTTCAATTTTTTAAGATTCTCGTCTTCTTGTTGAATCATTTCTACTTCATGATTGTCTTCTTCTTCATTGTCATCTCTTTCAATCCTTGGATGAGGACATTCAAATTCAATATGTCCTACTCCTTCACAATTAAAGAAAAATAACTGACCTCTATTTTCTTCTTTGAAATCTGAGATGTTGTAATCTTCTTCAATTTCTTCTTCTTCTACTTCTTCCCTTGCATAAAGGTCTTGTATCTTTTTCCAAAGCTCTTTTTCTGATGCACATGATTCCACTTTGGATTTCACTAAATCTTTCAATCCATCTAGGATGGTATCTATTGCCAGATTGTTGTTCATTTTTGCTTCCTTCTGAGTTGCAGTCTTTGGTTTCTTCAAAGCATTGTATCCTGAAAAAACTGAGAACCAAACATCTTCCCCAAGAGATTTCAAGTAATTTTCCATTCTCTTTTTCCAGTATTCAAAATTCCTTCCATCAAATGGTGGAATCCCATTTGGAATGTTGTCTTCCATTTCTGCAGAGGATTTTCCTTCCAGTGGTTAAACTGTATTGAAGGTAACCCGCTCTGATACCAATTGTTGATATTGAGAGGGGAGTGAATCAGTATAAAGTACAATTTAAAACCTTTTGAACTTATACTTAAACCATTCAGCTATATCTAATGAGAAATGAACAATAGTATAAGAGTTGCACCAATACACTACAATACACCATGCACAATATATGAGAAATAATCAATAGTTATTGTTCAAGGGAAGTAATGACTTCCTAAGGTAGCTACAGCTTCCAAATGTAAAGGGAGGGATAAACCTCCAAGAGGAAGATAAAATCCTCCAATATCAATAGAGAGTTGAACTCTCCATCCTTGCCCCTTCCTTCCACCCAATAATATATGAGAGATAATAAAACTTTACATTAAATCATCACTATCAACCAACCATCACATAGAACTTGATAATGCTTCCTGAGACTTCTTCAATTTATGAAATTCTTCAATTATTGGAGTACTATGATCCTATAGATAATATTACTCAATGTATTCTCTGAAACTCCTCCAATTTTCACTCCTTGAATCCTCCCCAAAAAGAGGTTATAGAAAGAATGGTAGACTTTATTCAATTCTGGTCTGTTCAAAAGACCCAACTTGTACAACATGCCCCACACTCAATATTTAACATCTGATTATAAAACTCACACACAAGAAACTATAGTTTGTACTCTATCCAATGGAAGTGGTCCCACTTCATTTGGATTATGTATGAAGAATTTATGACTATTTTACTCGGAACACCTGTTTATTGACTAGCTTCAGGACTGGTCACAAACCCTATCTTCCACAGAGTGTATCTCCATAATTATAGTGAATCAAGAGCTGAAATTTTTACCAGAGGTACCTTGATATGTCTTCTCAATACCATGGCGATTTAACCATCTGAATAGTTCTATAAAAAAAAGTTATAAAAAAAGGGTAAGATGACCTGAAAATAACATACCTTAGAACACATCACCAAAAGACTTCATCCTCCCTTGAAATTCGACCTTCTTTTCTTCTTATTTCCTCTAAAATTCGACTTGTATAAAATGAATGTATAATGATTTTTATTTATACCATTTATGTCACTTCCTTTTAACATTAGTTCCGACTTGACACTTTCTTATTTTGTAATTATTTTCTTTAATTATCTTCAGGGCCTACATGTACTTTCTTCTTCAATTCACTTTGTCATCTTCAAAAATTCATTTCTCCTCAACCATGAGGATCCACGTGACGTGTCACATACCACTAGAAACAACATGATGTATGCTATCTATCCATGGGTGTTGTATCTACATGTGCATTTTTCTTCATGTCCAAATACCTTCATCAATCTTGTGGTCCAAAACCCATGACTAGGGTTGACATCAATGACAACAACCAGTCTTCCAACAATACAAGCATCATTGAGCCATCATGTGTTCATAAAATAGAGAATACCTCATGGATGGAGACAAAAGGAATCATAGATGTAGAAAAACGCTTAAATGGCAAGTTGGTCGAGCCTTCTTCCTTCTAAGAGCCTGAAATGCGGAGCTTGACAATCAACAGATTGAAAAATGCAACAAAAGAACAATGCTAGGGTGACGACTGATAGGGGGATTATGGAGTGATGTGAAGTAAATGCACATCGCTTTCATCACCTAGCCTATTCAATTAAAAGTATGAGACAACCCAACAAGCATTACATTCACCAATCAATTAAACCATGTATGCAATGCCAAGCCATTTGAAATCTGTAACTATATCCCTTGCATAGTGCACCACCAAATAACATTTACATGTTAACCCTTGCCATAATTCTATGCCATCATACATATTGCAATTCTATATGTACCCCATTCAACTCTAATAAATTTTGCATAGTCCACTAACCAACAATAACATAATAGTTAGGACGAACACTAATATGTTTCAACGTTTCCATTTCCATATAATCCTTTATCATAGCTCAACATATAAATCCTTTCCCTTTAGGATTTTTTTCAGAGGTTTCTTTGTTTTGATTATGATATCACTAAAAATATAGCTTGCATATATGTGGCTAGGTAATTGATCATAATGATTAGTGACATATTTAAATCATAGCAAGTGTAAATACATGCTCCTCATAACCATAAAAAAAAAAATGGATTGCAAAAATCATTCCACAAAAATTCTTCATCCACCTGCTACCATGTCAAAAAGAAACCAAGACTACATTGTCAACCATGTAGGACTGTGTAGGAGGGTAAAATCATGAATATGGGTAACACTTTTGCTTGTTTTATGACAAAAAAAATTGTATTTTCACAAGTTCTTCAACTTCTGGCATACAAAAGTATTTTTTTATTTAGAATTTCACTTTACAGTAAAAACAAAACTTGTGAATAATTTTGTTATATTTCTAATTACTATTTTTCAATTTTTTTTTATCAAGATTTGATATGTCAATTTGACAATTGTTTAACAGTATGTTCCTTAAACATGAAAGGAATGATAATGAGTTATTGTTTTCCACAATAATGTATCTATTATTAAACTTATGTTTTTAAGAAATGAAATATACTGCAACAATCTACAGAGACTCTATTTTATTATGACTATAATTTATTTATTTATTTTTATGTCTGGCGGAATCGACAACTAGTTGGGCACGTGCTCGCGTTACATGTGCCCGTGTTATCCAACTGCTACCACTATAGCCTCCAGGTGTGCCCACGATGCCCCTTACGCGGCACACATTGTAAGTCCGGGGGAATTGAACTCGAAACCTCATGGAACTTCATTTTCACGGCACTTGCCAATTGAGCTGCCCCCCAGGGGCATTATGACTATAATTTTGAATCTAACGAATGAATATTATAATTTCTAGAATTTTTTGAAGTTGACCAAGGTGAAAACATTGCAAATTTTAAACACGTGTTTTTATACACCTTGTATCTATCTTAATTTTTACTTAAAAGTAAAATCTAAAACTACCCTTTTGAAGAGAATAGTTTAACAATTATGAATATAAAATTTCCATAATTTTCTGTTGTGTATTTTTAGAGATATGGATTTTTCATTTCACCGAATCATAATCTCACCTAAAAATATTATGTAGTGATTTTTTTATAAAATTAAATAAAATTAGATAAAAACAATGAAAATGAAAACAAATTATACCCAATGAAAGTAGATTCAATTTAAAAAATGTTGGTATCAATTCTCAAACTAAATTCTGAGTATTTGTATGAGTCTGCTACCTCCAAAGATGAAGTAAGATGGAGAGAATTTGCAGTTTCCTCCAAACAGTCCCATTTTCAAGTTTTCGACCGAAATATTCTTTCGGTCGAAACCTAGTTTTTAACGGAATCAGTTAAAAATAAACATTTCGGCCGAAAAGTATTTCGGCCAAAATATGCTTACCATGGGAAAATAATTCATCCAAAAAACATTGTACATGAATTTCGAGGGCACCGTTAAATTTGACGTGAAAATTTTCGGCCAAAAAATTGCCGCTAGAAATTTTGGAGACCCGATTGTCACGAAAGTGTTACCTAGATTCATGATTTTACCTAGGAAGTATCAAAACAACAGCAAAAAAAGTGTGATATGTCTATCCTTGCACCTCTAGTCTACAAGGGGTCCCACCTACTAGTATTATATTATTATCATATTTAAATAATAGGGCCTTAACAATACTTTGCGGGCGTAATTCATTGTTACTATTTTAATCGTCATCAAAATGGAGACTCCACAAGGAAATTTGTTTCCAACAGATTAAGAACTCAGAATGTCTAGTTTCATAGACCAAGTAACATTAGATCAAGAAGATATAAATTATAATGATTATGCAACAGGGGGAAGTGAGTGGATTTAATGGAAACATGACCGGGAATTTGGGAAAAACTCATGGAAAGTGTTAAGTATGAGGGGGTTTATCCCTATAAACATAATCATTCAACTAAATTTTTTTCTTAACTTTGTTAACATCGTCATTTTCCTTTTTTAGTAAGGGTCGGTCTTAGTCGAGTCATGGTCTGTGTGTCAAAGAATGTGAAGTTAGGTACTGAACAACAAAGGGGTCGAAGTCATCAAGTGGTCGGTTGGCCCTTGCAGTTGGGAAGGGATGTCAGAGTCAAAACATGTGTAAATAGTATGAGTTTGCTCCCAAAGAGTCAAGTCCTGTCAGAAGGGAAAGTGTTTTGCATGCTGAGGGTCAAGGCAAGTTGTTAAATATAAGTCATGTCGGCAAGTGCAGTGACCATCATCATCTCATTATGAAAGATGGAAGAATGAAAAATCATGATGCTTGTATCATGTATTCCCTGCAACCCTTATCGGTTGTACTTTACACGCTCTAAAGTGTACTCGTCGCGCAGATGTGCTACGAAAAATCTTTAGTTTGTTTCAAAACATCCAGTCGCCATGAATTCAGTGTTCCCCGACACAATTCCACCTCCCACCCATTTTTTTATAAAGTTCGAATGTTCTGCATGGATTTTTTTCACCATTCGAGGTTATGCATTGTTTGTAGTTCTTCTCGCAAGCCCGGGTTGATCAAGATTACTTCCTTAAGCCCATGCCAAAATCCACCGCGCGTAGGACAAATACGCGTTGCACCATGGAAACCTCCCAAAACATAAGGAAGGGCATGCAAAGTGGAAGAAACGTTGGGCCCGAGACCCAAAACTTAGCATTGATAAATGAATATCTGGAGGTCAGAGAGTCCTTATAATAGTTCGATTTCATGGCCTTTTGTAGGAAAATTCAAGGATTCAATATGAGACTAGCTGAGCACTTCGCACTCAGTTTTGATGGATCCTACGCGGTGATCTCAAGTGTGACTTTCCAGGTAACTGAGGAAACTTCGTCGACCGCAAAAGAGATCCCTTTGAGAGGTGAAAGGTGGTTTAAAGGAATGCCCTTGGATGTGCGATGATATGAAAACTTCATCAAGAGATATGTTTTAGGTGGGAGAGTCAAGACATGTGTTCCGAGTATATATTTGCAAGAGCATTTTAAGAAACTACTTGGAGTACTCAAAAAATATTTCACCTGTGAAGGGAGGTTCGATAGAATACATTCACATCAAATTATATTGTTGATGCACTTCACATGAAGGAGACCATTAAATATACCCTTTTTGTTACACCAGAGCCTCCAACAGACGACGGACACTGCCGAGGCTGAAGCAGATCAATCGAAAGGGAAACTCTCTCATGTCTCACTGATTAAATTGCTGGTAGTTGAGGAATTAAGATGGTTGGAGAGAAACTGGGATTCATTCTTGATCATAATGGGCATCCCCAAGGATGCAAGAGGATATTTCCCTCTGCCCTCGGAAAGGATAATATCACACCGCGTAGAATCTGGAGTTGAAGAGGCTATGTAGGAAGGAAATACATTGGAAGTCTTGTCCCCCCAACAACAAATACCCCAGAGAATAGGAATTCTAAAGAAGAACAAGGAAGCTAGAGAAACCTGAGTCCTAAGCGAACAACGCGCAAAGTCGGCTGCCGAAGAATTTCTTATGCACGTCATTCACCTGGAACCTATCAAAGGTACAAGTCAAGAAAACTGGAGCAGAACGAGGAGGAAAAATTCTGAAGGAAAAAATGTTTTAGAGTCATATCGGCAGCTGAAGCAAGCACAACACGCTATCACCGAGCTTTACTAGGAAAACAGGTAATTAAGAAAACAATTAGCATTGAAGACCCTTGAAGTGTCGGCATCACAAGACGCGAAGGAAAGGGGATGTGGCTCAAGAGACAACTCAAGGAAACAAAAGATACAATCATACAACTACACAAAACAAAGAGGATGTCAGAAGAAAGGAATGTGAAGCACTTCAGAGAATGTGAAATGACTGGCGAGAAATCCCACGTAGCTCTTGCCAGTGCGCAGGAGAAACATGGTTAACCGAGTCCATTCTAGTATTCTCACACGTGGCGTCGATTTCGATAGTTTTGAAGAAAGCATCACCCTTGGACGGTTTTTTCTTTTTGGTAACCACTGCAATAGTCGGTAGTCACTCACCACACATGCACCCTAGCAAATGAGCACGCGATAAAAATAAAGGTCGTTATAGTGGATAACAGGATTCTGACAGAGCACTTGATCATTCAAATACCCTGATAGAGGAATACATTGACACATCACTCTCCCCATGGAGGGATCTTTCTGATAACCGAACCCTCATGGAAAAGACAAGCAGTTATGATGCAACCAAATACAGTTAGTTTCTATTTTTGGGAAGGCATCATACGAAAATTCATTCTAACAAAGAACAATCATTTTTTTCTAAATTCTAGGGATAGTAGTTGGAGATTAGGGCAGCCCAAGATGCGCCCTTGCCTATGTATTTTATCCTTTCAATGTAAGATAGGTTGGTTGGGAAAAATAGTGTAGACAATGAATATTTAATGTAGTTTTATCTCGATCGCAATTTAATGCAAAAGTCCTGAAGATTTGATGATAATATTCTAATTGTAGTAGTGGGATATATTGTTTCCCTTATTTGCATACATACTTCATGTATTGTTTATTCATATCTACTTCTATCTGAATTAGAATGTAATTTTGAACCTGGGATTCTCTGTGCAGTGCCCTAGGATTCGCGCCATTTAGACAAACCGTATTTCCTCTAAGTTAACTCCAAATTCATCCTCATTGGTGCTCCGAGTTACTTCTTGTGTTTTGTCCCTTCACCATACACAACGATTTTAAACTAAAATTTGTTGCATACTTAGCCTTTATCCTCTCAAGTTCATTCATCGAGTCATTTGTTTCTATCATTTTCTTAAATCGACTCCATGGCTCGAGGTCTTACTCTCTTTCTCCATTAGAACCAAAAATTATTGTTCAATGGTGTTAAAGCTAGCCGACAACTTAAATCCATATACTTTACTACGACAAAGTATCCCGAGAGAGCCCTCTCTAGGTCCGAAAGGCTAGTTTCGGGTCTCAAAGTTGGTTTGTAGGTTTCTTATGTCATTCGCTTCTCAGCCGAATGAAGTTTACAGAGTGCTAACATTATGGCATTATTGTCGGGGACATAATTGAATAAATTTTCCCTGGGAGAATGACTAACATTATAGTTTTGACCCCTGAGGGTAACATAGGGACAAACATCTACATTGGCTAAAACCTTTACCTTGGCGACTCTAGCCAAAAGACCAGAATAAAATAGTAGCATGATTCAGGAACCCTAGATTCGAACACGATATATACCAGAGAAAATCCTGACCCAAACCCTGTAAAGCCTGGGTGAGATCCTAAGAAGCTTCTGCACGGGACTAGGGAGCAAGTGTCGGACCCATTCTATTACCTGGATAGAAGTTTGTCCTTACCCAAAGCTAACACATAAAGCATTGACAACCTCGATTTTGACGTCCTGTTTGAGAAAACATTGTTCAGGTCTAAGCCAGAAACTAGTTTGGACGATATAGTATTCAACCAGAAGAGGTTTCAAACTTTGATACCTAATAACATCACTCAAATACATAACTCTCCTAGAGCCATGGCTGTCATATTCACCCCCCTCATTCTTCCAGCCCAACTGCGTGATTTTCCCAGAAATACAACTAGAGGATCATGCTCTACGATGCTGAAGGGAACGTTTTAGCCCAAAAGCATATGGATTGGTTCAATGATTTCGTCGACCTAGAGGAGGTAGACTATGCAGATGCGAAAATGAGGTTGTTCGTGCAAAGTCTTTTGGGGGAGGTTAGGAAGTGGTTCAAATCCCTCCCAGCAACAAGTATTCAAGACTTCGTCGCATTTGAAACGTCTTTCATTACTAGATTAGGAGACAAGAAGAACCTATTTCATCTATTGACGAAGTATAATAACATGAATAGGGCACCGGAGGAGACAGTGCAAGAATTCTTAGCCCATTTTATGAGGGTTTACAACTCAATTCCCATAGAAGTCCAATCACTTCCCGTGGTTGCGCAACTGCGATACATTGATTCCTTCGACAATAATTTTTCCTTGTTGTTGAGATAAAGAAGATCAACAAATCTAGATGCCATAATGAGCGATGCAATCTAAGTCGAGGTAAAACTGATGGCATCGAGGAAGATCAAACATAGATTTAATAGAGGCAATAAGAAACCCAAAGGGGATGCACAACCATCGACGTCTCGGTCCTTGGATGAAAAATTCGACTTGATGATCAAGACAATGGAGAAACTTATAGAAATAATATCCATGGGAAACAGACATGCCACCCGAGAAAAACATGACACTTAGCCCATAAATAAGAACCTCATAAGGATTCAGGTCCCTTCGATCATACAAAGGGAGCAGAGAGACCAGGGTGACCAACAAACAGGGCCTCCTTTCCAAAATAATTACACAGACACGGATTTCGGTTAGATGTTCTAAGACCAAATGCATTGTTGCGATGACAAGGACACACGCATGTTTTTGATGAAGGGAGAACATGTTCAATACATGAGAAAACATGATGATATTATGTTGGAGATGGACGACACACTCTTCTGGGAAACAAAATAATTCAAGAAAGGTTATCACAATGCCATCATGCAATTTTAGAAACAATACAACCTTAGGAGCAAGAAGGCGCCTATCGAACCTCAGCAGAAAAATCCCATAAGGAAACCTCCAAAGGACTCCCCTTCCTAAATCTTCCCGAAACCAGACAACCCGACCAAGGATGCGGCTGAAAAGTCAATGTCAAAGGAGGAGGCCCCGAAGAGAGTGCCAGAGACAAGTCGAAAAACACATGCTAAAGAGGTAGAAAAGGTCTCTCCCCCATTTAAATTTGATAATGAAATGGCCAAGATCAAAATCTTTGTCCCATTCAACAAACTTATCAAAAAGGGTGAGTATCGGGAGCATATTATTAAAATGCTAAAAATGGGAGAAACCCCCAACACTTTGAACGTCCAGGATGATCATGCTTCTATATTATTTGATCTACGTGTAGAGGATACAAGTGATATTGAGGATGTTCCCCCATTCTATGTCAGTCTCAAGGTCCATGACATGACCCTGCATAACGCCATGCTGGATTCAGGCGTGTCGCACAACCTCATGCCAAAGGTGATCATGGATGAGTTGGGTTTGGACATCACTAGGCCCTATAAGGACCTACTTTCTTTCCATTCAAGGAAAGTCAAATGTTTGGGTCTCATCAAAGACTTGGTCATGTCGCTGGCCCAAATTCCTTCAAAGAAGATGGTCATGGACGTGGTCGTGGCCGATATACCCCCTAAGTTTAGCATGTTGTTATACAGGTCATGAGCTACAAAATTAAAGGGAACTCTACAAATGGACATGTCTTACACCACCATTCCTATATTTGGCCAAAAGAGATGGTTATACAAAGAAGAAATTCTGAAGTACATCGTAAGTATTAAGATGCAGCCCAATAACCATCCTATCTACTCTATTGACACTTAGGTCGGCTCCTCCATATTCTATAATGACCTGAGTTTTGAAGAGGAAGAGCTGACAACCGTCATGACCGTCAATAATAAAGTCGCACAATGAGAAATAGAGTGTGTTGTTCTGAGGAACAACGGATAGAATGAGATGTGGAACATGAGTTTCAATGACGCTGTCAACAAAGAATGGATAGGGGCCAGTGTGTGGAAAAGTCCTCCTAAGGTGGGCATAAAACTCTGCTTATACAAGCTTTCTTTCGACTATACAAATAACACGACTGAGTATGAGGCACAGATATTGGGCCTGAAGGTTTTGAAAGAATTGGGTACAAAGAGGATAGTAGTGCATGGGGACTCTGAGCTGGTTATAAACCTTATGAAAACATACACCCAAACTTATGAAAACATATTCATGAGGTGGTAAAAAAAGTGAGGGATGATCTCTTCGTAAGGTCTTTGCATCCTCCAAGTAGCATATCCTGGGATATATTTGTCCCACTGGACCTTAACTTGGTCTACCAGACGGTTCTTGAGTTGTCGGACCCTATGGTCCAATATGCGTAATGGTTCAACAAACAGGGTTACTGCGTCTGATACCTTCAATTCCTTCCAATTCAGTTTATGAGATTTGTCAGCAACATAATGACGTAGAAAAAATACATGAAAAACATTATTAGTTTTATGTAAGTGGGGTGGAAGTACAAGATGATAGGCAATGGGTTCAAGTCTCTCTTGGATTTTGAATGGTCCTATAAATTGAGGCGACAACTTTGTTCCCTTTTCGAACTGAATGGTACTCTTATTAGGCCTGATACGAATAAAAACTTTATCTCCCACTTTATAACTTCAATCAGTCGTATGTTCTTCAACATAAATTTTATGTCTATCATGTGCTTCCTTTAGTCGTTTCCTAATCTCAATCACCTGTTCCTCCATCTCCTAAATCAATTCTATCCCAACTATCACTCAGTCTTCCAACCTTTCCGAACTCAACGGTGTTCTGTATGGAATTCCATACAAAGCTTCATAGGGTGTCATTCCAATGGAGCTATAAAAATTGTTATTGTAGGTGAACTCTACCAAAGGTAGGTACTTCTCCCAATGGGTTTAATTATCCATAAAATATATCCTAATCATGTCTTCCATAACTTGATTTACTCTCTCAGTTTTCCCATCTGTTCTGGGATGATATGTTGTTCTTAAGTTCAACTGAGTTCCCAACATTGACTGTAAAATTTTCCAAAACCTAGATGTGAATTGGGAGTCCCTATCTGAAATGATCTTCTTGGGTAACCCATGCAAACATATGACCTCACTTATAAACATGCGTTCCACATCAGTGACATCATAAGTGTCTCTAACCAGAATAAATGAGCACTCTTGGTCAACTTATCAACTATCATAATAATGGCATTGTGTCTGTGTGATGTGAGTGGCAATCCCACAACAAAATCCCCAGAAATGACTTCCCACTTGGACATAGGAACATCATGCGGTTGTAGGAGTCCTGTCAGGTGGTGGTGGCCAGCCTTCACTTGTTAACACTCCAAGAGATAAAATGTACTACATCACGCTTCATGCCTACCCAAAAGAAAAGCTTCTTCATGTTTACGTACATTTTCTTCACACTGGGATGTGCACAATAAAGTTCTCTATGGTCTTCCTTGAGTATGATGCTTCAAATATCCCCATATTGGGGGATGTACATCCTTCCTTGATATCTTAATAATCCATATGCTTCTAGGATATATCCTTCATACTTTGGATCTAATTGCCTCCCACTCTGGAGGGTTGAAGTAACCTTTAAATACAAACTAACCCGAAGAAATTTCCCCAACACACACTCCCTCAGATTAACTTTTAAGGGCACCAAGGAGAAGACATGTGGTCTTCTACTCAAGGCATCCATGACCACATTCTCCTTTTCCTTAATCTACAAAATTCCAAAATAGTACTCTCTCATAAAATCACTCCACCGCCTTTGCCTGGCATTGATGTCCCTTTGAGTGAATAGATGCTTTAATATTTCATGATCTGTTTTGATCTCAAATCTTCTCCCCACTATATAATGCCTCCAAAGAATCAAAGCTAGCATTACACCTTCCAACTCTAAATCATGAGTAGCACAAATCTCCTCATGTTGCTTCAACTTTCTTGATGCATGAGTTATCACTCCCCCATCATGCATTAGCACGCCCCCCAAACCTTTCTTCGAGGCATCCATGCAGAATGTGAATTCTTTTTCCATATCCGACACTTGTAGAATTGGTGTACTAGTTATTAACCTATTAAGCTTGATGAATGCAACATGGAATTCTTTTTTCCATTCATACCTAACCCCCTTGTGCTGCAAGGTGGTGATGGGTTTTGCTATTTTAGAGAAACCTTCCACAAACCTCCGATAATAACTAGTTAGCCCCATGAAGCTTCTCACCCCATGAGAATTTTTCGACACTGGCCATTTGATAATGGCCTTTACCTTTTCTGGATCCATAGATATTGATTCATTGGAAATGATATGACCTAAATAGTGAATTCCTTTCTAGAAGAAAGAACACTTTGAAAACTTACCATACATTTTTTTCTCTCTAAGGCACAAAAACACAAGTCACAGGTGTTCCTTATGTTCTCTTTAGTTCTTGGAATAGATGAGGATATCATCCAAAAAGACATGTACAAAGAGGTCTAAGTACTTTTGGAATACACCATTCACAAGTCTCATGAATACTGCTAGCGCACTCGTCAAACCAAAATGTACTACAACGATTTCGTAATGCCCAAACCAAGATCGAAATGCATTTTTAGGAATATCTCCTTCCTTAATCCTTAGCTGGTGATACCTTGATTCTAAATCAATTTTTGAGAAAAATGTTGCTCCTTTCATCTGGTCAAAGAGATCATCTATCCGTGGAATTGGGTACCTATTTTTCACTGTAGCACATTGCAGGTCCCTGTAATCTATACACAGTCGTAAGGAACCATCCTTCTTCTTGACAAAAATTATTGGTGCACCCCAACATGAGACACTAGGCCTTATTATCCCTAAGTCAAATAGTTCCTTCAACTACATCTACAACTCACAAAGTTTCGGTGTCGTCATCCTATATAGTGTCTTTGAAATTGGCTTTGCACCAAGTTTTAGCTCAATGGTAAAATCAATCTCCTCAGGAGGTAACCCTAATAACTCTTTTGGGAAAACATTATTAAACTCTTACAATACTAGATATTGATCCAAGGAGGGTCCTTTCCCTTCATTGACTACTTCCACTACATATAATTGATAACCTTGCCTCATGCACCGTTTAACCTCCATGGTTGAGATAAAGCATAGAGACACCTTCCTCTGTACACCATGGATCTCTACTGGCCTTCCTTCATTGTCAATACAAAGCACCCTTTTTGCGAAACAATCTACCATAGATCGATGGGATTCTAACCAGTCCATTCCAATGATTAGGCCATACGTCCCGAGAGCAGTGACATACACCTTCAACTTAGTAGTACACACTCCTAGGTCTACTAGAAAATTATCAATTCTAGGTCCCACCGCTTGTTTTTCTCATGAATCCATCTCCACTTGTTTAAATTCATCATTATCGTAGGATGCCAACCCAAACTTTTCTAATTCACAAGGTGAAATGAAACTATATGTAGCACCATAATGAAATAAAATTTTAACATTGACATGATTTATCGTACCTGACAACTCCACCATCGTGGATTGATGTTCTTTGTCGTGGTTATTAATTGCTGCATAAATCAGGCGGCTACTACTTGTTCTTCCCATGGGGGCCTTTCCTTATCTATGCACAAAGGCTTCTTGTGACTCTAGACAATCACTCTGTTAATGAGGTCCTCCACACCCACAACAAGTAACTCATTTCAGTGCTTCCCTGTGAAGGCCTACGAAAGGAGTTCCTTCCCCTGGAGCCCCTGACCCAACTTGCTTCTCCCTGAGAAGGTCATGGACTTACCTGGGTCATTGGTGATGAGTGGGATACTACACTCACTGACATTGAAATACCAATAGTAATTGTTGTAGGTGTGACTCTATTTCCATAACGAGGTGGCCTGGAGCTTCCTCCCCTATAGAAGGTCGTAGGGGCCTTCCCCACAAATCCAGGATTCTATGGAAAGGTTGATCTTATACCTTCATTTAAGCTCATATGCTCCTCCACATAATGTGCATTTTCAACTGCTTCAACTACTGACAACGGTTTCCACATCCATACCATGGAACTTATCTTAAGGTTTAACCTGTGCAAAAAATGCTCTTCTTGTCGTTGATCAGTGTCCATGTATGAGACATATTATACCAACTCCATGAACCTAATATCACACTCTTCCATGGTCCTGTTTCCCTGAACTAGAGCATGAAATTCTCCTACCTTTTGTTCCTCATAGTATGCAAGAAAATATTTCATCTTGAACCTTTCATCAAAAAGATCCCATGAGACAATGTCTGGTGTAAGGTGCAGCTGCCTCTCTAGGTTACCCCACTAGTTGAATGAATTTTCCCTCAACTGAAAGATCACTATTTGTTCCTTTGACATGGACGCATAGTATCTTAAGGCAAAACATCACAGCATTCCTTCTAACCATGCCTTTGAACGTTCACTTGCATGACCTCCAACCTGGGTGTTTGATATTTTGTAGCTCCCTGGTGTTGTCCCCTGGTGGAGGCCCTCCCTCTAAGTCCCTCGATGCTTCAGGGTTACCCACTCCAGATGGTGGGGATTCTACTTCAACATTTGTTTCATGGCATCCCTTTAATGTCTCATTAATAGCCTATAAGGAGAACAAAATGAGATCTAATTCAGGCGATGATGGTGGTTGGTTCGACATTGGTGGTCCTTGCGATGATGCCCCTTGGCCTCGATTTCCATGAGTTCTAACCATCTTGAATAACTGAATCTGCATCAAACCAAATGCTTATCAGGGAAGAGTTTAAGGCATTCCCCATTTTCTCAAACTTATACTTGCAAACGTAGGGTTAGGCTTAAGTTTTGTTTTACTTGTCTATAAACAGACATTACTCTTTTTAGGGTAAGTGGATAAAGGTCGGGGTCGAAAGCCTCTAATCTTGGTAATTTGTTCGAGTAAGTTGCTAACCCTCTTGTATTGCTAGGTAAGATAATGTTGTGGGGCACTCATCAATTAATATTACTTACCTATTTGATAAGGTACCTAACCCTTCAACCTATTAACATGCACCACTCATATTAATCACCCATCATATTTTTAATTATAAAACACCTAATATATCCATATATATTTAACCATAATTTAATCAATTATGTAGCTATATAATTAATTCATAATTCATTATTAACATTTTAAAATTTAATTGTTTACGAAAGTTTTAAATAAATAAATTTTAAATTATTAATAATTAAAAAAAATAAACTTTATATTCAAATTATTTTAATATAAAATTATTTTTAGTTTGTATAGGAATTTTTATATTATTTAAAACAATTAAATAAAAAAAAAATTATATATATATATTTAAAACAAAATAAACAAACCGATTTATGTTACTTTTTTTAATTAATTAAATACATACATACATATATATATATATATATATATATATATATATATATTTAATTAATTAAAAAAAGTAACATAAATCAGTTTGTTTATTTTGTTATATATATATATATATATATATATATTATAAAAAAATGTTTTGAATAAACTTGGGCATCGTGGGACCTCGCCTAAGGCCCATGTTCCCCCTCTCTCTCACTCTGTTCAAACCCTACCCTTCAAACAACACACATCATTTTGCCCCCTCTGTTCCTCTGAACACATGAGGGTTCGAGGGATGGCCTCGACTTCATGGCCAAGCATCCAAAGGCACAACTATGGCCTCGATTCTAGCCTATCCTTTTTCTGGTTGAGAGTAGTCTAGTTGAGCCATAAGCCCTATATTTAACATAGGCCATTGTGGGCTCCTCCCTGGTGCTTGGCATATGTGTGCTCGTCTTTGGAAGCTCATGTTATTGTTTCTTACGCTGGAAATGAGGTGCGTTGCACTGCATGCACCCTATTTGGATCTCGCATGGAATCCTCCCTTCAGTAGTGCAATGGCCTTTATTCTCTTCAGCACTCTTTCCTCATGACCTTGTGTGCACTTGATCTTGAGCGCTGATTTGACATGTGGGTTTCTTCCTTTTGACTTGCACTTGGTGACTTGCGTGTTGTTTTGGCTTGGGTCAGGATTGGTTCAAGGAATTTGACACTTGGTGCAGGAACTGGCTTGGTGTTACAAGCATAGAGCCAATATCGACCCAATTTCTAAGGCCTTTTGTGGGTGTTATTATTATTCCTTGTCTCTCGATTTTAGCCTTATGACTCAGTTCTTAGTTGTATTCTTAGAGATTGGGTGCGCAACTTATTATTTTTGGTTTGTGTGTTGTTACGTGGATGAGTTGTGCACAAGATGTGGACCTGTGGGCTTCCCACTAGGTACTTTTCTTGGTGCTCCACAGTTGTACTCAGGCTTGGGGACTTTCCTTTTCCTGGTGGATGTGCAATCCCCTTGTGGCTTGGGTGCTTGGACGGTTGGTCTTGGTCCTCAGTTTACCATAGGACTCTACCTGTGACTCGACCTCGGGCTTGGAATTTGGTCTTGGGTGCTTGGTACACTTACCACACTCCTTCATGGCTTCACCCTTAGCTCTTTGTTTGAATTTTGTGGAAAAGGAACACTCCTCGTGGGTTGAGCTTAGGTCCTGACTTGTGTTGGCATAAGTTGTGGTATTGGTTGGATTATTGTGCCCTTGGTTCCCCGTAGATTAGGGTTCTATGATGCATTATGCACCATGCTTGACCCATGGGCTTTCTCCTTAGTGCCTCATTCGAGTGTGCACTGAATTTGAATTTCCTTAGTGCTCGGTTCTTGGTAGAATTGGTTTTTTTGTTTTTCTATTTTTTTTGTATATATATTATATATATATATATATATATTATAGCTTATGCAACTCATCATGCAACAACAAGTTAAACATACAGAAACACATTTTAGTTCTATCAGTCTGAAGTACATGATTTTAGAAATTCTCCTCATTTCTTTATCATTTAGAATTTGGACTTGCAAAGCTCCTTTGTGAATCTACAAATAGTCTACAGGAAAGACTGTTTGTTTGGGTTTTCAAGACTGTCTGGGTAGTCTTCATAGGTTTTATGGCCTGTAAATAAAGGGTCTCTAGGCTATAGGTTAGGGGTTTGGGAACAGATTGTACAGTTACGTGGGTGGTCAAGCCCAGGTTTTGGTTTTGAAACCCGGATCTCATACCATTTGTAAGGCCTTCCATACAGATCCTCAAAATAAATAAATATCTACTAATCTTCTATTGAAATAAATTCAATTTAGTTCAAGGTTTTCCTTTCATGATTTTATTTATACCATGAAGTATAAAAACAACAACATAATAATCAACAAAAACATAATAATGGCATAATAACAACAAATCAATTAGTAAAATGAATAAAATACGTACATCAATGTGTAGATTAGTTGATTTAGCCCCTTTTCTGATTGTCCTTTCTCTTGCCCAAACTACCCCAAACTAAATATTAACCTCCCAGCCAACTAGGAACAACCTTTACTACTCCCTATCTCCAGGAATCCTTGCGGTTTCTTGGCCGTCGAGCCCAAAAATACCAACAACAATAGTTTCTCTATGAGAGTTCCCAAATAAACCAATCTATTCTCCAATATCCTCCTCCTTTCATAATTTTTTGTTCCTTCTTCTTCCCCCAATTTCTCCTAAAAAACAAAACACCCCTCTCCGAGTCCTCTCCCCTCTTCCTTATCCTCCTCCCTCGAATCCCTCTCCCTCATTCAATTCCCCAAATACCTTATCCCCCCATTAATTACTCAACAACCTTATCCCCCCCCATTAATTACTTCACCTACTGATTTAATAATATTATAATAAAAGATTCGATGGATTTATTTTAATAATTAATTTAATTTAATTTAACAACCATGATAATTAAATAATTAATTAGGGTTGTTACAGAAAATATAAGTAGTAGTGCTCTGATCCTTTAAGTCTCTTTTATGATACACCAAGTTTTGAAGGATTCTTCAAGAATCGCTCCTTCCCATAGAATCCCAATCTGTATCAACCTTTCCACCTCTTTATATACCTCCTTAGAATATGTGAATTCTAGTATGATTTGATATATAGATTCTTCTACTTGGTGACAATGAAAACACCATCCTAGCCCTATATAAATTTCCTCTTCTAAAAACATGGAATGCAAGAGCCTTGTTGTGTAAACTCAATAACATAAAAATATTGTTTTTTGTTGGGCATTTTCATTACCAAATAATTTTCCACCACCAGATATGTTAGTCATCTATTACTTCTTTTGCTAGTGCTTTGTATCCTATTATGGGAACATAAACCATAATTAGATTCAATGACCAAATCACTTGTTCCTTGTCTTCTTTGGGCCTAACATTGTTTTCTATTAGGATGTCTTGTACATTTTCCATTCATCTACATACTTTGTTCCCGATCCAATTTCATCACA
Source organism: Picea engelmannii (assembly GCA_009831015.1). Lineage (NCBI taxonomy): Eukaryota > Viridiplantae > Streptophyta > Pinopsida > Pinales > Pinaceae > Picea > Picea engelmannii. Next base: position 553,339 of record ML785073.1, read on the forward strand.
TGTTGGCCACTATTGTTGCCAGGTAGTGGACATTGCCTTGTTGTAACCTATCGAAGATTAGAATAGGCTTTGTTCCTTAACTCCTAAACCATATGATAATGAATTCTATGCATATTGTTTCTCCCCACATTAGGGTGACCAATTTTCACTTTATCCCCTTTCCAAATTTACCAAACTAAGTAGTTTCTAGCCAGGTGGAAAGCATAGATAATAGTTTTCCATATTATTGAGGAATTATTAAGTTGTTTTAGGGGATTTATATTTCAATCCTTCATTATATTAGAGGATATATACTTATCTCTTGTTCCTTGAGTTGGCCTCCATACAGTTTTTATAGCAAGATCCTTTGAGAAATGGATTTTTGGGGCCCCATCCTTTAATGGATTTCAGTGATGCCAACTTTTTCCTTGATTCCAGTGCCAATCCTTTATTTTTTTTATATCAACACGAGATAAAATTGTAGAAAAGTTTCCTAATGGTTTCCAAAACACCTTTTGGGACCTAGGAAAGTGATATTTGGTAGACTGGGATTGCGTCCATAATTTCTTTTACCAAAACAAATCAACCTCCCCTCCATAACGATCTATTGAATCAAGTGTTTAATTTCTTCTCTACTTTAGCTATCATCCATTTCCAGACACATTTTTTATACTAATTTGTCTTAAAAAATAAATGTAGATACTTCATAATTCATTCTAGACTAGCCATCTTAAAGGGAAATAGGTGAGTAATATAGAAATTTTCCTACTCAAATATCCCCCATAAATTCATCATGGATTTTTCCATGTTAATTACCATTCAATTGATTTAAAAAATAAATCCATGATACCCTTGAATTTCTCAATGACACATTTAATTCCTTCACAAAAAAATAGTATATCATCTACAAACAGTGGATGTGTGATATTACATGATTCTCCAATAGGTACCCCTTTAATACTACCATCCATTTCTACCTCTTTAAGTAGCATACTTAATCCTTCATCTATTAAAATAAATATAACAGGGGATAGGGGGAGTCCTTGTCTAAGGCCCCTCCCTGATATGAAGAATGGGGTTGCTTCTCCATTTAATAACACAACAAAAGACACTAATGAAATGAAATTCATTACCCAAAAAATGAATTCATGACATAATCCTGAATGAATTAGAATTACTGTAACCTACAACCAACTTACCCTATCATAATATTTGGACAGGTCCACTTTCATCACCATCGATATTTGGTTCCTGAATTTGATTGAATGTATGCAATCATGGGATATTACAACTACCTCATGTATTTTTCTTCCATCTAAGAAACCAAACCGTTCTCTATATATTCCATTTGAGAGAACACTTTTCAACATTCTAACAACTACCTTTGAGATAATTGTGTATATGTCATTTCATAAAGAGATGGGTCTAAATTTATCAAAGTTTGTAGGATTATCTTCTTGAGGAATCAATGCTATGAATGTTCTATTGAAGGCTCCCATCATTTTTCCTTGTCTTCTTGTGGTCTCCACCACTCTTCATAAATATTCCTCTTTAAATTTATAATAGTACCAGAATAATTCCATAGGTAGACCATTAATCCCAAGACTTTTGTCCCTTTAAAAACTATATACTATCTGATACAATTTGTCTTTCCCAAATTCCTTTATTGAGGCTTGATTGTCTTCTTCATTGATGAATATAGGGAGGATTTTGATAGCCTAATCACTTCTACTATCGTATCATGGATTCCTTCTTTTAAAAGGAAGGATAAATGATTTACTCCTTTAGATTTCATGTCCTTGAAGTTTTTTGCCCCATCTCCCTTATCAATTATGCAATAGAATTAATATTCCTTATATAGTTTGCATACCTATGAAAGAATTTTGTATTATCATCTCCAATGTGTAACAATAATTATATACTCTTGAGTCTCCATTCATTTTCCCTTTTTCAAAGGAATATTCCTCCTTTTTCTCTTCTAGTAGCTTGAGTTCAATTTTATATTCCTCACTTATAAACCCTAAACCTTCATTGTTGTAGAGTACCTCCGAGGCTTCCTCTACTTCTTCGAGAACCCTATCATCTCTATACTTTTTATCCCTTTCCCATTTGACAACTACCCTTTTGGATTCCTTTAAGTCTTGGTGAAATTGAATGGGATAATATTATCTTAAATTACCATTATCAGGTTTCCAAACAACTTTTATTTTCCCCACAAACGCCTCCATCTTCAACGATTTTGGATTTATTTTAAAGGGATTGGTGGGTGCCACTTCTAACACCACAATATTATGATTTGAATCCTCCCTAGTGATGACCCATTATTTAATCCTAACTACTTCATCTATGAAGAATTTAGATATTAAAAACTAATCAATTCTCTTAGCAATTTTGGATTCCCTAACTCTCTTATTTCTCTAGCTGAGAGATAGTTTAGCTAGTTCAATATTCAAAAGACCAATTTCTTGAAATTTTATAATAAAATAACCAAAGAGAGATTCAAACTGTTTTTTCAAGCCCCAAAATTCTAAATCTATTGAGGTGAATTCCATGCTTCTCCCTCTCACAACCAAACAATTTTCAATACTATGCATCTTGAAAAATCTATCCCAGTAGACCACCTTGTCCATGTAAGGACCATAAACTTTCAGCATTACAATATATTTCCCCAATTCCAAAGCGAAAAAGGAGGTCCCTAGTCCTGTAGAAAATGCCCAAGATTTAGTGAGGGTAAAGAATCATTTTTTCCATCCAGTCACAGTCCCTCTTGATCTCCAATTGACATATATAAAACAAAATTCCCATTCAATAAATAGTTTAGAGAGTTCTAGAGTGATTTTCTCCCCATTTCTCATTGTATCTAGCAGAAGATTAATAGAAGGTTTAGTATTATCAAATAATCTCTTTAAAGTGAACTTATTTGAGGGGTTTTCCATCCCTTCGCAATTTAGGATCAAAAAAATCATTTGGAAACCTTGTACGAGGAATTTTTCTGTAAGATCCCTTATTAAGAATGGTTGTTTCCCACACTTGATTTCTAAATATGAGTTTTTTGTGTCCATATAAATGAATGATGTCCTTCAATTTTTATTTGATATGGGGACTTTATCTTAAGAAAAAACTAATCCCCCTGCTACCTTTCCTAGAAAATTGAGAGTGCAGTTTCTTCTAGACCTTAAATTATACTTCATTGGTTCCAAATTATTGGGATTTCGGATATCCTTTCCATATAGAATGAAACATACATTAGGATTTTCATAGGATATTTCTAGAGCTTGACCAACATCCAAAATTTCTACATTTCCAGGAATAGGTATGAGAGGTAGTGAGCTGGGGGTTTTTTATACCCAAAAAGCTAAGAATATTTTAACCACTCATTTATTGTGGTTGTTTGGATCCAACCTCGGTTACACAAGTCCCAATTTTTATTTGTCCAAAGAAATACTTTTATTTAGATACTAAGACTCATGAGTCTTACCCAAATTTTCCTTGTTCTCCATGTTGTCATTGGCTGCATTTAGGTTAGGTTCCTTGAACTAACCAACGTATTAATTTTTAAAATCTACTGCTAGGGATTTTTTACAAAGGCCATGCCTACATCCTCTTTATTGTTCATAATTTGGATTATTCTTAGCTCCATTATCTCAAGACCTACCAGATGTTTTTTCGGAGCCCAATTCTTTTTCATAATTGGGTAATTACATTCTGCAACAAGGTGCCCATAATAGTGACATCATACACAGTTAAATGGTAACCATTCATAGTCCAGTTTAAGATATAAATATCAACTCTCCTTATAATATCCATCATTCTTGTAGACACACACTCACCTCCAACCCTATGAGGATATGAGTCATTCCATAGTTCTTAGTCTCTAAGAATGACAATCCGGCTTCAAAAAAGATACCTAATGCATTACCAAATTTTTTTAAAACCTCATCATACCACTAAACCAATGGAAACCCTAGAATTTGATCCCATACCAAGATAATTTCCACAATAGTTAGCTCAAGATCAAACTCGATATGCCATTTCTTTAAGAATAATTATTGATATACATGTTTCCAATGTTAGTACAATAATATTTCTACTTCATTAGCCATCATAAACACCCAAACCAACCATCCTCTTACCAAAATTAGGGCATGTGGAGACACCCCCACCTTTGGCTTTAAGTTGATCTTGTTCTAGTTCTTCAACTCCTCACTACTCATTCTCTTCCTAGGAAAATGTCCTACCAATGCCTAATCCCCCATCTCCATGATTTTATTAAGTTTGGTTTTACTGTCGAATTTTAGACTAATTGCCTCCTGGGTTTTCTTGATACACTTACACTTCTTGGGTTTTCTTAACCACTCATGTGACTATAACCCAACCACCTCTGAATCAAAGGATGGGGCTCCACTCAAGATATTCAAGTGAAACATATTGACAACAAAATTAAAACATGAAAAACTATCCTCTCATTCGGCTATACAACTCCATAGGAAAACAACCTCATTATAGACCTCATTCAATGGGATTATGGTATTATACCTTGTGTGAAATAAAGTACCATCCTTCTCTAACCAAGAATTTAGTGTTGGTGGATTTGCACGAATTGGTTCATAACTCCTGGTGTGAGGTGAACCATTGATGTAATTATGAGCGTTGGAATGATCATTGAAGAGACCCTGCACTCCTTCCTCCACATGGCTTGAGGTCCCAACACTCTTTTCCATCAACTATTGCACCATATCAACTAACATCACCATGGTGTCCTCCTCCTCCGACCTAAACCCCTTTTTATATACCCTACAAGACTCCTATGTAACATCCAAACAACCTAAACTAGGGTTGGATGAAATTGATTGACCCTCCAATGGATCATCAAAATACTCCACAACTTCCTCCTTAGAACCCATTATGTAATCTACAGAGTCTTAATCTAACATCATTGTTATCAATTTTACCATGCATCCTTCTTGACTACTCCTCTAAAACCCTCACATCCTTTCTTTTGTTTTAATACTAAATATAAATGTTACATATTGAATTGCATTGTTCTCATATACTCTTTTATATATATATATATATATATATATATATATATATATATATATATATATATATATATATATATATATATATATATATATATATATAATTTACTTACTTACTTATTTTAAATATTTTTAATATGGAAAATGATGTAATCCACTCATAAAACAATATCAATATAAATAAAAAATTAAATTAAACATTTTTAAATATAATATTATCATTTAAATAAATTTATTTAGATATATTCACCATCTTTTAAAAATATATATAACTTCAAAATCTAAGTGAATAAATTATTTTCTTATTGGTCCCTTTCATTCATCCTCTATCATCCATTAACTAACCTTTGGCTATAAACAATTTTGAGCTTTACAAATGTTATACAGAGACCAAATGAAATAATCATTTGTTTTAATATTTAAAATGTTTTTATCAAAAAAATTATTAGTTAATAAAATTGAAGTTTTTTGGCTGAGTTCTTTCAAAATCTAATCAAATAACTTTAGATTTAGTTTATAATTCATTTTTAGTCTATGTGAAAGGTTATAATTATAGCATTTGATTCATCATTGACCATCAATTATTTTTCTTTTGAATATAAATATTTTCCCACTTTCCAAGTAAACTAAAAGAAAAAAATTGATATTCACTTAAAATATCATGGATAGGCTTTGATAAGATAACCAATATATTTTCAATTCAATTTCAAGATACATATACAATACTTTCCTGGTTTATTGAAGATACATTATTCAAAAATGGAAATGAACAATAACACAGTGAATATGTGAGATAGAAGGTATCAATTAACAAGCCCATAAAACACATTAATTACTTTGCAGTAAAAAAATATAGCCACTTCCATAGTACGTGTTAGCACTCAAAAACGCATCGGCATTTTTGAAGGAAAGATGCCTAATCTTGTATGGAACATTTGACTAGCTTCCCGAGCTCCAAATGCAGATCTGAAAGCACCATTGGAAATTTCAGGATTTGTAGATGTCGATCGACTATTTAAACATGCAAAACAGACTCTCCATGACCGAGAAAATTGATTTTGAAAAAATATGCACTTTCACCAGCGCAGAAGGCAGAATTATGGCTAGTTAGCTGTGGAAAGTGGCGACTTTCCACAGCGCAGGAGAAGATTTTTCAGGCAAGTGCGTTGTTGAAAGTTGTCATGGCCAAAATAGCCAAATTTTCGCCCAGATCAGGAATTTTTGGGTTTGAATGGTTTGAATTCTTTTTCACTAAGCTGGTTATGAATTATCAAATCAAAATATGAAGGCCTTTCTTGGAGATGAAGGTCAAAAGGGAAT